>LR778284.1:5047942-5066363 GCA_902810595.1 Coregonus sp. 'balchen'
CTGTTTTTTTCCAAACCACGTATATATCTTGGTTTGGGACCCAGACTCTCCAAAAAACAGATCAGAGGGTTTTGGGATCCAACATCTCCAAAAAAGCAGATAGTTTTTGGGGTCCAGACTCCCAATAAAAAATCAATGGTTTGGGATCCAGACATCTCCAATAAAGCAGATCAGATGGTTTGGGATCCAGACATCTCCAATAAAGCAGATCAGATGGTTTGGGATCCAGACATCTCCAATAAAGCAGATCAGATGGTTTGGGATCCAGACATCTCCAATAAAGCAGATCAGATGGTTTTGGGATCCAGACATCTCCAATAAAGCAGATCAGATGGTTTGGGATCCCAGACATCTCCAATAAAGCAGATCAGATGGTTTGGGATCCAGACATCTCCAATAAAGCAGATCAGATGGTTTGGGATCCAGACATCTCCAATAAAGCAGATCAGATGGTTTGGGATCCAGACATCTCCAATAAAGCAGATCAGATGGTTTGGGATCCAGACATCTCCAATAAAGCAGATCAGATGGTTTGGGTTCCAGACATTTCCAGCTAAGCTAACCCCCTTGACTTGTTTCTATATTTTCTATATATATATTTTGGGACCTAACCCTTGTTAACAAATTGTCTGGTCCTGCTAAATCCAGATCAGTGTGATAAACTGGTCTCACCCAGGGCAAAACATTTCCGCCGATGACCCCTTGTGTGGCCGTAATGCCCTCTAGAAAAGGTATGCCTTGCGGCCAAAGTACCGTTGTGCCCTTGGGCTGAATATAATAATTATAATTCCCTTCTCCAGGCTGCCAATCGCCGTAGCCTACTCCGAAGCACCTCCCACTCACACGGCTCTCTCAGATATCTCAATTCTTATTAGCCAATGTCCGTCACGTGATCGGGTCCTTCTCACAGGCATCGCAGCTCCGAAGTATGTGAAGACACATTGGGGGATGCAACGGTGCGCGTCTTTCTTATTGGATGCTGAGACGCATATTGAAGATGTTAGAAGAACTGTCCACGTTTACTTTTCGTCAGCCGACAAGATGAGTAGGCCTAACGAACAGCAAAAGCACTAGCCTATGTCAATCTACAATCCCCCGTTGTACAAAAGTCGACCTATTCTATTGGTCAGCTTGTCCTTCTGTGCGAGAAATAAATATTCAAAACATACTCTGGGACAGTTGTGGGATGCGATAAGGTTGATACAACAGATCAGAACGTTTAGCTTAAAATGTTGATAAACTATTAGGCAATTTCTTCACATTATGAATGCAGCAACGCTCACATGGCAGCTATAACTGCGAATGTTCCAAAATGCAATTAGCGGGACAACACCGTTCTCAAAAGTGCACAGCAAATGCGAGCAGTTTCATATGACAGATCAAATCAAATCAAATCAAATTTTATTGGTCACATGCGCCGAATACAACAGGTGCAGAAATTACAGTGAAATGCTTACTTACAGCCCTTAACCAACAGTGCATTTATTTTAAACAAAAAAAGTAAGAATAAAACAACAACAAAAAAAGTGTTGAGAAAAAAGAGCAGAAGTAAAATAAAGTGACAGTAGGGAGGCTATATATACAGGGGGGTACCGTTGCAGAGTCAATGTGCGGGGGCACCGGCTAGTTGAGGTAGTTGAAGTAATATGTACATGTGGGTAGAGTTAAAGTGACTATGCATAAATACTTAACAGAGTAGCAGCAGCGTAAAAAGGATGGGGTGGGGGGGCAGTGCAAATAGTCCGGGTAGCCATGATTAGCTGTTCAGGAGTCTTATGGCTTGGGGGTAGAAGCTGTTGAGAAGTCTTTTGGACCTAGACTTGGCACTCCGGTACCGCTTGCCGTGCGGTATTAGAGAGAACAGTCTATGACTAGGGTGGCTGGAGTCTTTGACAATTTTGAGGGCCTTCCTCTGACACCGCCTGGTATAGAGGTCCTGGATGGCAGGAAGCTTTGCCCCAGTGATGTACTGGGCCGTACGCACTACCCTCTGTAGTGCCTTGCGGTCGGAGGCCAAGCAGTTGCCATACCAGGCGGTGATGCAACCAGTCAGGATGCTCTCGATGGTGCAGCTGTAGAATTTTTTGAGGATCTGAGGACCCATGCCAAATCTTTTTAGTCTCCTGAGGGGGAATAGGCTTTGTCGTGCCCTCTTCACGACTGTCTTGGTGTGTTTGGACCATGATAGTTCGTTGGTGATGTGGACACCAAGGAACTTGAAGCTCTCAACCTGTTCCACTACAGCCCCGTCGATGAGAATGGGGGCGTGCTCAGTCCTCTTTTTTTTCCTGTAGTCCACAATCATCTCCTTTGTCTTGGTCACGTTGAGGGAGAGGTTGTTGTCCTGGCACCACACGGCCAGATCTCTGACCTCCTCCCTATAGGCTGTCTCATCGTTGTCGGTGATCAGGCCTACCACTGTTGTGTCGTCGGCAAACTTAATGACGGTGTTGGAGTCGTGCCTGGCCATGCAGTCATGGGTGAACAGAGAGTACAGGAGGGGACTGAGCACGCACCCCTGAGGGGCCCCCGTGTTGAGGATCAGTGTGGCAGATGTGTTGTTACCTACCCTTACCACCTGGGGGCGGCCCGTCAGGAAGTCCAGGATCCAGTTGCAGAGGGAGGTGTTTAGTCCCAGGATCCTTAGCTTAGTGATGAGCTTAGAGGGCACTATGGTGTTGAATGCTGAGCTGTAGTCAATGAATAGCATTCTCACGTAGGTGTTCCTCTTGTCCAGGTGGGAAAGGGCAGTGTGGAGTGCGATAGAGATTGCATCATCTGTGGATCTGTTGGGGTGGTATGCAAATTGGAGTGGGTCTAGGGTTTCTGGGATAATGCTGTTGATGTGAGCCATGACCAGTCTTTCAAAGCACTTCATGGCTACAGACGTCAGTGCTACGGGTCGGTAGTCATTTAGGCAGGTTATCTTAGAGTCCTTGGGCACGGGGACTATGGTGGTCTGCTTGAAACATGTTGGTATTACAGACTCAGTCAGGGACATGTTGAAAATGTCAGTGAAGACACTTGCCAGTTGGTCAGCACATGCTCGGAGTACACGTCCTGGTAATCCGTCTGGCCCTGCGGCCTTGTGAATGTTGACCTGCTTAAAAGTCTTACTCACATCGGCTACGGAGAGCGTGATCACATAGTCATCCGGAACAGCTGGTGCTCTCATGCATGCTTCAGTGTTGCTTGCCTCGAAGCGAGCATAGAAGTGGTTTAGCTCGTCTGGTAGGCTTGTGTCACTGGGCAGCTCGCGGCTGTGCTTCCCTTTGTAGTCTGTAATAGTTTTCAAGCCCTGCCACATCCGACGAGCGTCAGAGCCAGTGTAGTATGATTCAATCTTAGACCTGTATTGACTCTTTGCCTGTTTGATGGTTCGTCGGAGGTCATAGCGGGATTTCTTATAAGCGTCCGGGTTAGAGTCCCATTCCTTGAAAGCGGCAGCTCTACCCTTTAGCTCAGTGCGGATGTTTTCCTGTAATCCATGGCTTCTGGTTGGAGTATGTACGTACGGTCACTGTGGGGACGACATCATCGATGCACTTATTGATGAAGCCAGTGACTGATGTGGTGTACTCCTCAATGCTGTCTGAAGAATCCCGGAACATGTTCCAGTCTGTGCTAGCAAAACAGTCCTGTAGCTTAGCATCTGCGTCATCTGACCACTTTTTTATTAACCGAGTCACTGGTGCTTCCTGCTTTAGTTTTTGCTTATAAGCAGGAATCAGGAGGATAGAGTTATGGTCAGATTTGCCAAATGGAGGGCGAGGGAGAGCGTTGTATGCGTCTCTGTGTGTGGAGTAAAGGTGGTCTAGAGTTTTTTTTCCCTCTGGTTGCACATTTAACATGCTGGTAGAAATTAGGTAGAACGGATTTAAGTTTCCCTGCATTAAAGTCCCCGGCCACTAGGAGCGCTGCATCTGGATGAGCGTTTTCCTGTTGATTAATGGCCTTGTACAACTCATTCAGTGCAATCTTAATGCCAGCATTGGTTTGTGGTGGTAAATAGACAGCTATGAAAAATATAGATGAAAACTCTCTTGGTAAATAGTGTGGTCTACAGCTTATCATAAGATACTCTACCTCAGGCGAGCAAAACCTCGAGACTTCAGAAATGTAGAAAGAGGGAACTTCTAAAGACGCAACAACAAACATGGTTTGTTAATATGACTAGGATTGTGTCTTTGGCTGCTGGACAACGAATGAAAGCTGAGAACATAAGATAAATATGCCCTTCTGGTTTCATATAAGGAAGTATTCAGACCCCTTCCCTTTTTCAACTTCCCTTTTTCCACATTTTGTTACGTTACAGCCTTATTCTAAAATTGATTACATTATATTTTTTCCTCATCAATCTACACACAATACCCCATAATGACAAAGCAAAAACAGGTTTTTAGACATTTTTGCAAAAACAGAAATACCTTATTTACATAAGTATTCAGACCCTTTGCTATGAGACTCGAAAATGAGCTCAGGTGCATCCTGTTTCCATTGATCATCCTTGAGCTGTTTCTACAACTTGATTGGAGTTCACCTGTGGTAAATTCAATTGATTTGACATGATTTGGAAAGGCACACCTGTCTATATAAAGGTCCCACAGTTGACAGTGCATGTCAGAGCAAAAACCAAGCCATGACGTCGATGGAATTGTCCGTAGAGCTGCGAAACAGGATTGTGTCGAGGCACAGATCTGGGGAAGGATACCAAAACATTTCTGCAGCGTTGAAGGTCCCCAAGAACAAAGTGGCCTCCATCATTCTTAAATGGAAGAAGTTTGGAACCACCAAGACTCTTCCTAGAGCTGGCCGCCCGGCCAAACTGAGCAATCGGGGGAGAACTGAGCAATCAATGGTCACTCTGACAGAGCTCCAGAGTTCCTCTGTTGAGATGGGAGAACCTTCCAGAAGGACAACCGTCTCTGCAGCACTCCACCAATCAGGCCTTTATGGTAGAGTGTCCAGCGGAAGCCACTCCTCAGTAAAAGGCACATGACAGACCGCTTGGAGTTTGCCCAAAGGCACCTAAAGGACTCTCAGACCATGAGAAACAAGATTCTCTGGTCTGATGAAACCAAGATTGAGCTCTTCGGCCTGAATGCCAAGCGTCACGTCTGGAGGAAACCTGGCACCATCCCTATGGTGAAGCATGGTGGTGGCAGCATCATACTGTGGGAATGTTTTTCAGCGGCAGGGACTGGGAGACTAGTTAGGATCAAGGCAAAGATGAATGGAGCAAAGTACAGAAAGATCCTTGATGAAAACTTGCTCCAGAGCGCTCAGGACCTCAGACTGGAGCGAAGGTTCACCTTCCAACAAGACAATGACCCTAAGCACACAGCCAAGACAATGCAGGAGTGGCTTCGGGACAAGTCTCTGAATGTCCTTGAGTGGCCCAGCCAGAGCCCGGACTTGAACCCGATCGAACATCTAACAAGACTCTAGGCTGTAATCACTGCTTCAACAAAGTACTGAGTAAAGGGTCAGAAGACTTGTGATATCAGTTTTTTATTTTGAATACATGTGCAAACATTTCTAAAAACCTGTTTTTGCTTTTTCATTATGGGTGCACTGTAATACCTTTAACATTCCTACATGGTAAGACATGCCTCACAAAATGACAAAAAAATGTCCAGGTTTTAAACAATTACGTTTATGGTTAAATAGTTTCAAAATGTTGATGGCCTCCGCTCAGATTGCAAGGTGTGTGACGCTGCAGTGTCCAACAGGCACTTGCCTTGTTCTCCTATCAGAACAAACAGTGCCTCAAGCATGTCGACAGAATCAAGCTTTTAGATATTAATGATCCTACATTATACAGTGGGGGAAAAAAGTATTTAGTCAGCCACCAATTGTGCAAGTTCTCCCACTTAAAAAGACGAGAGAGGCCTGTAATTTTCATCATAGGTACATGTCAACTATGTCAGACAAAAGGAGAATTTTTTTTCCAGAAAATCACATTGTAGGATTTTTTATGAATTTATTTGCAAATTCTGGTGGAAAATAAGTATTTGGTCAATAACAAAAGTTTCTCAATACTTTGTAATAACCCTTTGTTGGCAATGACACAGGTCAACGTTTTCTGTAAGTCTTCACAAGGGTTTTCACACACTGGTGCTGGTATTTTGGCCCATTCCTCCATGCAGATCTCCTCTAGAGCAGTGATGTTTTGGGGGGCTGGTCGCTGGGCAACACGGACTTTCAACTCCCTCCAAAGATTTTCTATGGGGTTGAGTTCTGGAGACTGGCTAGGCCACTCCCAGGACCTTGAAACGCTTCTTACGAAGCCACTCCTTCGTTGCCCGGGCGGTGGTGTTTGGGATCATTGTCATGCTGAAAGACCCAGCCACGTTTCATCTTCAATGCCCTTGCTGATGGAAGGAGGTTTACACTCAAAATCTCACGATCCATGGCCCCATTCATTCTTTCCTTTACACAGATCAGTCGTCCTGGTCCCTTTGCAGAAAAACAGCCCCAAAGCATGATGTTTCCACCCCATGCTTCACAGTAGTATGGTGTTCTTTGGATGCAACTCAGCATTCTTTGTCCTCCAAACACGACGAGTTGAGTTTTTACCAAAAGGTTCTATTTGGTTTCATCTGACCATATGACATTCTCCCAATCCTCTTCTGGATCATCCAAATGCACTCTAGCAAACTTCAGACGGGCCTGGACATGTACTGGCTTAAGCAGGGGGACACGTCTGGCACTGCAGGATTTGAGTCCCTGGCGGCGTAATGTGTTACTGATGGTAGCTTTGTTACTTTGGGTCCCAGCTCTCTGCAGGTCATTCACTAGGTCCCCCCCGTGTAGTTTCTGGGATTTTTGCTCACCGTTCTTGTGATAATATTGACCCCACGGGGTGAGATCTTGCGTGGAGCCCCAGATCGAGGGAGATTATCAGTGGTCCTTGTATGTCTTCCATTTCCTAATAATTGCTACCCACAGTTGATTTCTTCAAACCAAGTTGCTTACCTATTGCAGATTCAGTCTTCCCAGCCTGGTGCAGGTCTACAATTTTGTTTCTGGTGTCCTTTGACAGCTCTTTGGTCTTGGCCATAGTGGAGTTTGGAGTGTGACTGTTTGAGGTTGTGGACAGGTGTCTTTTATACTGATAACAAGTTCAAACAGGTGCCATTAATACGGTAACGAGTTGGAGGACAGAGGAGCCTCTTAAAGAAGAAGTTACAGGTCATTGATAGCCAGAAATCTTGCTTGTTTGTAGGAGACCAACTACTTATTTTCCACCATAATTTGCAAATAAATTCATTAAAAATCCTACAATGTGATTTTCTGGAGAAAAAAAATTCGCAATTTGTCTGTCATAGTTGACGTGTACCTATGATGAAAATTACAGGCCTCTCTCATCTTTTTAAGTGGGAGAACTTGCACAATTGGTGGCTGACTAAATACTTTTTTTCCCCCACTGTATTTGTCAAACATGACTGGCGTTTAGCCTATACAGTATGTGATTAAAATTCTCAATTAAGCTGTAGCCAATACCATAGGCTATCACCTAGACTTTGACATGTAGGATCATTATTTATGGACGTTTACATACACTTATGTTTTTATTAACATAATAGCTAGTGTTTTTTGGTTTTCAAATCAATTTAATTGGCTACTTTGGTTAATGGGCTTGGTGCCCTGGCAGATGGTCTTGGTGCCCTGGAAGATTGGGCACCTCTTGAAGGCCAAATGGCCTTGCCCCTAAAATCACAAAATCCAGGCCTGTTCTCACCTTTAATTTTGGTCTCTAGTTTGACCCAGCCAGGCTGTGGTAGGGTTAAGGGGTTTTTTTTCGGGGGTTTGGGGGCAGTGGGGATGGTCGTCCTCCCAATTTTGGGCTCTAGTTTACCCAGCCAGGGTGTGGTAGGGTTAAGGGTTAAATGGCAGGGGTTTGGGGTCAGTGTGATGGTCTTCCTTAATTTTGGGGCTCTAGTTTTTTTACCCCCCAGGCGTGGTAGGGGTTTAAAGGGGTTTGGGTCGGGTTTTGGGGTCCGTTGATGGGCCGTACCTCTAATTGGGGCTCTAGTTTTTACCCGCCGGGTGTGGTGGTTTTAAGGTTTAGGGGGGGAGTTAGGGGTCAGTTTTTATGGTCTTTCCTCTTTAAATTTTGGGCCCCCTAGTTTTACCGCCAGGGTGGGGGTAGGGTTAAAGGGGTTTGTGTCAGGGGGTTTGGGGTCGTGTGATGTTTCGTACCTCCCCAGTTTTTTCCTAGTTTTAACCCCCCCCAGGCCTTGGGAGGGGTTTGGGTTTAAGTAGGGGTTAGGGGTCATTTTGATGGTTCCTACCTCTTTTGGGTTTTTTATTTGACCCCCCAGGCTGTTGGGGAAAGGGGTTTAAAGGGGTTTGTATCGGGGGTTGGGGGCGTGTGATTGGGCGTACCTCAATTTTTGGGCCCCTAGTTTGACCCAGCCAGGGGTTTTGGTAGGGTTAAGGGGTTGTTTCAGGGGGTTTAAGGGGGCAGTGGGGATGGGCCACCTCTAAGTTGGTTCCTCCTTTTTACCCAGCCGGCCAGGTGTTCCTCCAGACGGGGTTTTTTGGTAGGCCTTCTCCAAAAGCCTAATGTTCCTCTGGTTGAAAGACTTCCAGCGGTTCTTAGGCCTCATCTCCCACACCACACCAGAGCTGAAACCAACAGGCACATGAAACATTACTGTACCGTTCATACCAATACCTCAATTTAAATTCTGAGGGATCAACTTTTACACAAGGGTCTGTATGTCTGTGAGTGTGTGTACGTCTCTGACTGTCTGTGGTACATTACCTGGTGATGCCGACGTAGGCGATCTCCTGGCGGTTTGTCGTTGTTTGATGAGTGACAGGCCAAGGGTTCTGCAGCGACACGTTCACTTCCTGTTTGGAACTGCTTCCAGCTCCTCCGCCTGCCGCGCCTTGGTCACCACGGCAACGTCCTCGGTGAAGAGCAGCACGCGCTGGCGACCGTCCAGGAAGGACACCCAGTGGACCTGGGACAGACCGTCGTACGCAAACTGACCACACTCATCCTGTATGGGGGGGAGACACAAGGACAGACAGGCAGACAGGAGAGAGAGAGAGAGAGAGAGAGAGAGAGAGAGAGAGAGAGAGAGAGAGAGAGAGAGAGAGAGAGAGGAAGAGACAGAGAGAGAGAGACGACAGAGAAGAGAGTGAGAGAAGACAGAGAGAGATGAAGAGACCAGAGAGAGCGAAGAGACGAGAGAGGAGAGAGAGAGAGAGAGAGAGAGAGAGAGAGAGAGAGAGCGAGAGCGAGCGAGAGCGAGCGAGAGCGAGAAAGAGAGAGAGAGAGAGTGAGAGAGACAGAGAGACAGAGAGGGAGAGAGAGAGCGAGAGCGAGCGAGAGCGAGAAAGAGAGAGAGCGAGAGCGAGCGAGAGAGAGAGACAGAGAGAGCGAGAGAGAGAGAGCGAGAGCGAGCGAGAGCGAGAAAGAGAGAGAGAGAGAGTGAGAGAGACAGAGAGAGAGAGAGAGAGAGAGAGAGAGAGAGAGAGAGAGAGAGAGACAGAGAGTTGGCTCTGTACAATCCGTTTCCATGTCTTTATTTTAGCTCCACTCAGTCGGCATGGCTGTGTGTGTGTGTTACCTTAACCAGGTCCAGTTCAGTTGGCATGGCTGTGTGTGTGTTACCTTAACCAGGTCCAGTTCAGTCGGCATGGCTGTGTGTGTGTGTTACCTTAACCAGGTCCAGTTCAGTCAGCATGGCTGTGTGTGTGTGTTACCTTAACCAGGTCCAGTTCTCCACTGCTGTGCTCCAGGCAGTTCCAGCTGAGTTTGCGGACGCCTGCAGGGTTGTCCCAGGCAAACCTCTGGGCTTGTCCTGGCTTCAGGGCTCTGCTCTCTGTACAACCACTGGGAACCAAGAACATCAGGGCCTGTCTCCACGAAGGCTCTCAGAGTAGGAGTGTCCATGTTATCTTATTCATTATGATCTAAAATGATCCTAGATCAGCACTGCTACTCTGACAGGGCCCTGAACATCACAGAACATCACAGAACATCACAACACATGCCCTGGATAGGAATCTACAAGGTCAAACGCAGAAGAGTGAGTCCAACTAAACACAACTCAAGGTCCTCCACTTGTCATGGCCAGAGGTAAAGAAAGAAAGCAGCTCTATGTTACAACAGGAATTACAATACTGTAGGGTTAGGGTTAGGGTTAGGGATATGGTTAGGGGGAGGGGTAGGGTAGGGGTTTGGGTAGGTTTTGGGTAGGGTATGGTTTGGGTTTGGGAAAGGTTAGGGTTAGGGTTGGGTTTGGTTGGTTAGGGTTAGGGTTAGGGTTGGGTATGGGTTGGGTTAGGGTTAGGGGGAGGAAGGTTTGGGTTAGGGGGTTAGGGATAGGGGTTGGGTTTAAAATTTTTTGGGTTGGTTGGTTTTAAGGGATATTTAGGGTTAGGGATTTTGGGTTGGTTGGGGTTTTTTATTTGGGGTTTGGGTTTTTTAGGGATGGTTGGGGTTGGGGGGGGTTGGGGATTGGGGTTGTTAGGGGTTGGGATTGGGTTGGGTTTTTTATTTTTGGGTTGGGTTTGGGATATGGTTGGGTTTAATATTTTTTTTTTTTTTGGGGGGGGTTTTGGGTTTATTTTGGGTTTGGGTTTTTTTTTTAGGGTTTTGGGGTTAAATTTTTTTTAGGTTAGGGAAAGGGGGTTTTGGGTATGGGTTAGGGGTTGGGGGGGGAAATTTTTTTTTGGGTATGGTTTTTTTTTTTATTTTTTGGGTTGGGAATGGGTTTTGGGGATGGGTTTTGGTTGGGGTTTTTTTTTTTTTATTTTTTTTTTTTTGGTATTTTTGGGGTTTTTGGGGTTTTTTTGGATTTTTTTTTAAATGGTTAGGGATATGGTTGGGTTTGGGTTTGGGATATGGGTTTGGGTTAGGGTTGGGTCAGTCTAAATCTTTGTAGGGGATGGAACCCCGGGGGTAGGTTAGGGTTAGGGGTTTGGGTTTGGTTCAGACAACCTCTGTCGTAGGGATGGTAACCCCGGTTATGGTTGGGTTAGGGTTAGGGTTGGGGTTTGGGGTTTGGTTTGGGTTTTGGATAGGTTAGGGTTAGGGATATGGTTTGGGTATGGTTTGGGGGGGAGGGGGTTGGTTGGGGGATATGGTTGGGTTAGGGAAAAGGTTATTAGGGTTAGGGGGTTAGGGATTTGGTTTTTTTTTTATGGTTTGGGTTAGGGGTATGGTTGGGGTTGGGTTGGGGTTTGGGATTGGGTTTTTTGGGGTTTGGGGTTTAGGGGTTTTTTGGGTTTTTTTGGGTTAATATTTTAGGGTTAGGGTTAGGTAGGTTTTTGGGTTTGGGGGTTTGGGTTAGGGTTGGTTGGGTTGGGTTTGGGTTGGGTTGGGTTGGGTTGGGTTGGTTGGGTTTTTGTTTTCCCCCTGCTGTAGGTGTGGAACCCCCGGGGGTAGGGGTTTGGGGTTTGGGGTTGGTTTGGGTCAGTCAACCGTCTGTAGGTGATGGTAACCCCGGGTTTTAGGTTAGGGGTTAGGGATATGGTTAGGGTTTGGGATTGGTTAGGTTAGGGTAGGGATATGGTTTGGGTTGGGTATGGTTGGGTTAGGGTTAGGGTTGGGTAGGGGGTTTGGGTTTGGGGAATGGTTTTGGGTTTTGGGGTTGTTGGGTTGGATATGGTTTTTTTGGGTAGGTTTTTTAGGGGTAGGGTTAGGGTTAGGTTGGGGTTTTTAGGGATGGGTTTTGGGGTTGGGTGGGTTAGGGTTGGGTTTTTTTTAGGGGGGGTTTGGGGTTTGGGGGGGGTTGGGGATTGGGTTGGGTTTTGGGTTTTAGGGTTTTTGGGTTAGGGTTTTGGGTTTTTTGGGATTTTGGGTTTGGGTGGGTTATTGGGGGTTGGGATAGGGGTTTTTTTTTGGGTTTGGGGATTGTTAGGGGGGGTTTTTTGGGTTTGGTTGGGGTTTGGGTTAGGGTCAGTCTAACCTCTGTCGTAGGGGATGGAACCCAGGGGGATGGTTGGGTTGGGGTTAGGGTTGGTTTAGACAACTCTTCTTTTGGGGATGGAAAACCCCGGGGTTATGGTTAGGGTTAGGTTGGGTTTTGGGGGGGGATATGGGTTGGGTTTTTGGGATATGGTTAGGGGTTTGGGGTTGGTTAGGGATAGGTTAGGGTTTGGATATTTTTTGGATATGTTGGGGTTAGGGGTATTTTTGGGTTTGGGTTAGGGGTTTGGGATTGGTTAGGTTAGGGGTATGGTTTGTTAGGGGTATGGTTTGGTATTTGGTTTGGGTAATTTTTGGTTAGGGGGAGGGTTAGGGGCTTTTTTAGGGTTTGGGTTGGTTGGGGTATTTTTTTTTTAGGGTTTTTGGGGGGGTTTTTGGGTTTGGGTTGGGATTTTTGTTTTGGTTTGGGGAGGGTTGGTTAGGGGTATGGTTAGGGTAGGGTTAGGTTCAGTTTACCTCGTCTGTAGTGTGGAACCCCGGGGGTTTGGTTTGGGTTAGGGGAAAGGTTAGGGTTTAGTTAAACCCCTGTTGTAGGTGGGTAACCCCGGGGTATGGTTAGGGTTGGGGTATGGGGGGGTTAGGGATTGGTTAGGGTTAGGGGGAGGGTAGGTTTGGGTTAGGGTATGGTTAGGGGTTTGGGTTTGGGTTAGGTTTTGGGTTAGGGATATGGTTGGGTTAGGGTTAGGTTGGGTTTGGGAGGGTTTGGGATTGGTTTTGGGAGGGTTAGGATATGGGTTGGGGTTTGGGGGTAGGGTAGGGTTGGGGTTTTGGGATTGGTTTGGGGGAGGGTTGGGGTTTAGGGGTTAGGGGGAGGAAGGGTTTGGGTTTTTTGGGTTGGGGGGGTTTTTTGGGTATTTTTGGTTTTTGGGGGGTTTGGGGTTGGGGGGGTTTGGGGAGGTAGTCTAACCTCGTCTGTAGGTGATGGGAACCCCCGGGGTATGGTTAGGGGTTTGGGTTTGGGGTAGGTTAGGGTTTGGGTTTGGGTATGGTTAGGGTTAGGGTTAGGGGTATTTAGGGTTAGGGTTAGGGATATGAGGGGTTGGGAGGGTTGGGATATGGTTAGGTTTTTGGATATGGTTAGGGTTGGGATTGGTTTGGGTTAGGGGTTTGGGGCTCTAACCTCGTTTAGGTGTGGTAACCAGGGGGTATGTTTGGGTTAGGGTTGGGTTAGGGTTTGGGGGTTGGTTAGGGTTGGGTTAGGGGCGTCTAACCCCCTGTCTGTAGGTGTGGTAACCCCAGGGTGTTTTGGGTTTCTACGAGGGCGGGCAGTCAACATAATAGTCAGTGAAGTGACAAAGAGTTGTTGAGAGTTCACGTCCCCCACCACACCTCCATACGTAACAGACAGGAAGAGAGGTCAAGTTCAAAGGAGTCTACTACCAACCCCCTACTAAACAACAGGAAGAGAGGGGCACAGAAAGAGGTCACAGGAAGGAGGAAAAGGGACAGAAGGAGGAAGAGGGTCAAGAAAGGGGGCCCAGGGAAAAAGGGGGTCACAGTTGAAAAGGAACAAAATTGGGAAAAATTTAAGGCCCTTTTAACAGACAAAAAAGGGGAATACTTCTAAACGAGAAGTGTTTTCTTCTCAGTCAATTAACCCTTTAATTAGGGTAAAACCCCCTAAACGAGGAACGGGTTTTTTTCAGTCAAAAAATGAAAAAAGGGTAAATCCTTCTAACCCAGAACGGTTTCTTTCCCTCAAAAACCTTTTAAAATTAGGGTAAAAACCCCTTTTAAAACCCAAAGGTTTCTTTTCATCAAAGAACCTGTTAAATTTGGGTTAAAAACCTTCTAACGAGAAAGTGTTTTTCTTCCAGTCAAAAAAACCTGTTAAAATTTGGGAAATCCCTTCTAAAAGAACGTGTTTCTTCCGTCAAAAAAACCCTTTAAAAATTTGGGTAAAACTTCTCAACGGAAAAGTTTTCTCTTTCAGTCAAAGAAATGTTAAAATTTGGGTAAAACCCTTCTAAACGAGAAGGTTTCTTCTCAGTCAAAGAACCCGTTAAATTTTGGGTAAATCCCTTCTAAAAGAGAACGTGTTCTTTCTCATCAAAAAAACCTTTAAATTTGGGGGGTAAATTTTAAACGAGAACGTTTCTCTTTTCCCGTCAAAGAACCGTTAAATAGGTAAATCCCTTCTAAACGAGAAGGTTTTTTTCAGCAAGAACTGTTAAATTTAGGAATCACTTCTAAAAGAGAACGTTTTCTTCCATCAAAAAATGTTTTAATTTGGGAAATCCCTTTTTAAAACGAGAAAGTGTTTTCTTCTCGTCAAAAAAACCTGTAAATAGGGTAAAAAACCCTTAAAAACGGAACGTTCTCTTCTCAGTCAAGAACTGTTAAAAAGGGGGAAATCCCTTTAAACGAGAACGTGTTTTTTCAGTCAAAAACTTTAAATTAGGGTAAAACCCCTTTTAAACGAGAACGTGTTCTCTTCTCAGTCAAAAAACCCGTTTAAATAGGGGGAAATCCCCTTTTAAACGAGAAAGTGTTTCTTTTCAGTCAAAGAACCTTTAAATTAGGGTAATCAGGTCAGTAATTTGTGATTTCGGGCAGGACACGACCGGCCCGCCAAGAGGGGGGCCGTTTTTCCTTTTGTTAAGAAGAAGGATTTGGGGTTTTGGGGTCCGAACCCCCCACCCGAAAAACCCACAGCTTCCCTGGATAACTTGGGAGAGGGGGAGGATGGAAAAAACAGGGAAGGGGAAAAGACAAAAGACAGACAGACAGACGCAGACAGCAGGACAACAGACGACGTCACAAAGGGAAAGAACAGACAGACAGACAGACAGAAAGGGAAGAGAAAAAACAGACAGCCAAGGAAGAAACAGACAGACAGTACAGGGAAGAGAACAGACAGACTCACGGGAAGAGAAAAGGGCAGCAGTGCGGGAAAAGAACAGACAGTCAAACAGTCAGACAACACGACAGACAGACAGACAACTCCCGGGAAGAGAACGACAGACAAAAGAAGACATCAGGGAAGAGAACGACAGTCGCAGTCACAGGGAAAAAAGACAGACAACAGACACAGGGGAAAGAACGAAAGAAAAGACAGAAAAACAGACGACAGAAGACAGACCCAGGAAGAAACAAAAACAGACAAACTTTTTCCAGACAGGGAAAAAGTCATCATCACGATTACATCATGATTACGTTTTACACACACACAAACACACACACGGGCCTCCAAAAACAGTCACCCAAAAAAGAATACGAACCACACACACACGCTGGTCCTCACCCCCGAAGAGGAGATTAGTGCCCCTTTTCCCCTTGACGGGGCCCCCCTCGCTGAACCCCTCACACCTCAAGCTCGTAGGAGACTTGTTGGACCAGCGTGAAGAACGGCTCATGGTCACGATCTTGGTCACGTTGAAAAATACTCATCTGGATGCTGGACGCCAACCTACAACACAAGACTAAACCACCGTCAGACTCTACGTCCTCACAATGTGGCTGTTTTTTTGTAGTGGCTAAGTGGGTTTAAAAAACCGGTGCATGTAACACCATAGTTGTGGGTTTGAGTCCCGCACGAGCCACGAATGGTGTTCACGTAAGTCACTTGGATATAAAAGAATATATGGAAATAAAAGGTGCATTCCGAGTGGGATCTTTGTGTACGTTGTCATCTCACAGATAGTCCATGTGTTGGCAGGGCATACTGACACACCCATAGCTCCCCACCGTGTCCAATGAGAAACCATCAGACCAGGAACTGGTGGACACACAGAGCTGCAGCTGTAGAAAGACAAAAAAAACCTGTGTTACTGAGAGAAACAACTTGATCTAAAAAGGGGGGTTAAAAAGGCTTTAAAGATGCTGTGTGTTAGACTGGTGTTTCCTCACACCTATCCTTCAGGAATCACGGACGTTTCACAATTATGTTGTATCCTTAAAAACTAGCACACCTGATTCAGCTATGAATGAATTGATCTGGGATATATCCAAATATATTATATGATACAGTGGGGGAAAAATTTATTTAGTCAGCCACCAATTGTTGCAAGTTTCTCCCACTTAAAAAGATGAGAGAGGGCCTGTAATTGTTCATCATATGTACACGTCCAACTATGACAGACAAAATGAGGAAAAAAAATCCAGAAAAATCACATTGTAGGATTTTTAAATGATTTATTTGCAAATATGGTGGAAAATAAGTATTTGGTCAATGACAAAAGTTTCTCAATACTTTGTTATATACCCTTTTGTTGGCAATGACACTGGTCAAACGTTTTCTGTAAGTCTCTTCACAAGGTTTTCACACACTGTTGCTGTGTATTTTGGACCCATTCCTCCATGCAAGATCTCCTCTAGAGCAGTGATGTTTTGGGGCGTGTCGCTGGGCAACACAGACTTTCAACTCCCTCCAAAGATTTTCTATGGGGTTGAGATCTGGAGACTGGCTAGGCCACTCCAGGACCTTGAAATGCTTCTTACGAAGCCACTCCTATCGTGCCCGGGCGGTTTTGGGTGTTTGGGATCATTGTCATGCTGAAAGACCAGCCACGTTTCATCTTCAATGCCCTTGCTGATGGAAGGAGGTTTCACTCAAAATCTCACGAACATGGCACCCATTCATTCTTTCCTTACAACGGATCAGTCGTCCTGGTCCCTTTGCAGAAAACCAAGGCCCCAAAGCATGATGTTCCACCCCCATGCTTCACAGTAGGTATGGTGTTCTTTGGATGCAACTCAGCATTCTTGTCCTCCAAACACGACGAGTTGAGTTTTTACCAAAAGGTTCTATTTTGGTTTCATCTGACCATATGACATTCTCCCAATCCTCTTCTGGATCATCCAAATGCACTCTAGCAAACTTCAGATGGGCCTGGATATGTACTGGCTTTAAGCAGGGGGACACGTCTGCACTGCAGGATTTGAGTCCCTGGCGCGGTAGTGTGTTACTGACGGTAGGCTTTGTAACTTTGGTCCCAGCTCTCTGCAGGTCATTCACTAGGTCCCCCCCGTGTGGTTCTGGGATTTTTGCTCACCGTTCTTGTGATCATTTTGACCCCCACGGGGTGAGATCTTGCGTGGAGCCCCAGATCGAGGGAGATTAGCAGTGGTCTTGTATGTCTTTTCCATTTCCTAATAATTGCTCCCACAGTTGATTTCTTCAAACCAAGCGGCTTACCTATTGCAGATTCAGTCTTCCAGCCTGGTTGCAGGTCTACAATTTTGTTTTCTGGTGTCCTTTGACAGCTCTTTGGTCTTGGCCATAGTGGAGTTTGGAGTGTTGACTGTTTGAGGTTGTGGACAGGTGTCTTTTATACTGATAACACGTTCAAACAGGTTGCCATTAATACAGGTAACGAGTGGAGGACAGAGGAGCCTCTTAAAGAAGAAGTTACAGGTATGTGAGATCCCAGGAAATCTTGCTTGTTTGTAGGTGACCCAAATACTTATTTTCCACCATAATTTGCAAATAAATTCATTAAAAAATCCTACAAATGTGATTTTCTGGAATTTCTTTTCTCAATTTGTCTGTCATTGTTGACGTGTACCTATGATGAACAATTACAGGCCTCTCTCATCTTTTTAAGTGGGAGAACTTGCACAATCGGTGGCTGGACTAAATACTTTTTTTCCCCACTGTATAATATTAAATATATTAAAATTCATGTGGCAGTTTGGGGATCTGCCAGGAAAGGTTTGGGAAACACTGTTAGACAGTCAGACGCTTCCCTACCTTGTTTCTTGCTGAAGATGTTCTTCTTCTTGAAGGAGAAGAGGATTACGGTCCCTGAAGTCCGAGGCGTGTTATGACGGAGACGTCCTCTGCGCGGGTACTGCAGAACCCTGGACGTCTTATTGATGATCCAGTACGGGCTGAACACCGCCAGCGTCAAACGTCCGTGCGGCCGCGTCACGTGCACCTCAGGTCCACGTCAGCTTCTCGTCCGAGTCGCAGGTGAAGCACACAGGGAAGAAACTCCTGCATGTCCTTGGGCGATTGCGGATACGGCTGACCAGTTCCGACCTGGTATTTGACCAGACCACCTCATGATCTCACCTCCTATACGGGCGTTCAGGATGTCCGCCGTGCTGCCCTCGCCGGAGCTCATGGAACTCGGCCGAGCCCTGGAGAGATGGATTAATGGATCGATAAACGTTTTTTTATGAAAACTTTATCTTCTAGGAAAGTATCTTTGCATTGTAGAGACGTCTCAAACATGGCATAAAACAGAAATAATGACATCAAAGTCTAGACGGCTGATTTATTAGTTTCTGCTTATATCTTCTAGTCTACACCTGCACCCTATCCCTTAGTCACCGGAACATGTAGATCAGTCCTCGCGTGTAGTTACTTCCTGTAGATATCTGAAGCTGGGGGAAGGAGGGTAGGTTACCCAGCGTTCTGTTTGGTATATCCTGTATTAAGTGTGGTAAGGGGCAGGGGGGGGTTCATACAAGTGTTAAAAAATTTCCTCAAGTAGATTTAAAAAAGGGGGAAGGGCTGGTGGG
>LR778284.1:5066463-5161463 GCA_902810595.1 Coregonus sp. 'balchen'
CATGTATTAAAACACTTCATGTGTCATAGTAATGTATTCCCACTTCATAAACAGTTATTGCATAGAAAGGTATTTACACTCTAGAGAATAATGTTTTTGGTTTAATGTTAAAGATACTCAATAAGATAAATGGTTACTAGTCATAATCCTATTCTGTTTGTTTTCGAGACGTTTAGTTCGTCTCGAAGGGGGGAATATAGTATCTGAAGATTATGCCTTTGTTAAATGTTTTTCATGAAGAAATGGAATGTTGTTTGTGTTAGTAGCAAGAGGGAATGTTTTGGGTGTGACGCCAAATACAACAGACCGGAAGTGTCTTGTAGACAGGGGAGACTGGGGATTGGCCAGAAGAGGGAGTTTCATTGTTTATAAATAGGGGGGTTAGGCGAGGAAGACGTCAGAACGGCCATGGCAATCGGAGGAGCCGTTCTCCGGGTGTCATGTCACCTGTCATTGATGCTGTAACCTCGTGATTTTAATAAAAGCCTCTAACACGATGCAGCATAAAACGGACTCTTTGTTGACAGCAATAATGGCCACCATTCATCCGATACGACACAGTCAAGATGCCCTCGATGGTGCAGCTGTAGAACCTTTTGGTTATCCGAGGTCCCATGCCAAATCTTTTCAGCCTCATGAGGGGGAAGAGGCGCTGTCATGCCCTCTTCACGACTGCGCGGGTGTGCGTGCACCATGTCAAGTCCTTAGTGATGTGGACGCCAAGGCACATGGAGCTCTCGACCCGCTCCGCTACAGCCCCGTTTCCTGTAATGCACGAACAGCTCCTTGGTCTTAATGATGTTGAGGGAGAGGCTGTTGTCATGGCACCACACGGCCTGGTCTCTGACCTCCTCCCTATAGGCTGTCTCATCGTTGCCGTCGGTGATCAGGCCTACCACCGTCGTGTCGTCAGCAAACTTGATGATGGTGTTGAAGTCGTGCGTGGCCACACAGTCGTGGGTGAACAGGGAACACAGGAGGGGACTAAGCATGCACTCCTGAGGGGCCCCCGTGTTGAGGGTCAGCGTGGCAGAGATGTTGTTGCCTACCTTCACCACCTGGGGTCGGCCTATCAGGAAGTCCAGGATCCAGTTACAGAGGGAGGTGTTCAATCCCAGGGTCCCGAGCTTGGTGATGAGCTTGGAGTCAACAAAACTTGTGACTAAAATATTTGTCAAACACCTATTTTTCAGTGCCAATTGACGAGACTATAACTGACTAAATAGACCCAGAAAAAACTATAACTAAACAAAAATGTTTTTTTTTTTCCATTTCAGTTGACCAAAACGAGACGAGACTAAATTATCTCTGTGACTAAAATCGGACTACTAACTGGACTGGACAATAGTTTCTGGAGAGATTGAGAGCTTTTCAGTGATCAGCACAATTAATATTAGCATCACAGATGCACAGTGCAGTTGTGTTCAACAGTGGGAAGGACGTGCCACACCTGGACTACATCCGCTGGTGAACTGCAGGGGAGCAGGTGATGACTGTGGGAAAACAGGACATCCGGTGGTGAGCTGCAGGGGAGCAGGTGATGACTGTGGGAAAACAGGACATCCCCTGGTGAGCTGCAGGGGAGCAGGTGATGACTGTGGGAAAACAGGACATCCCCCGGTGAGCTTTAGGGGAGCAGGTGATGACTGTGGGAAAACAGGACATCCGCTGGTGAGCTGCAGGGGAGCAGGTGATGACTGTGGGAAAACAGGACATCCCCTGGTGAGCTGCAGGGGAGCAGGTGATGACTGTGGGAAAACAGGCTCTCATCCGTCTCCACCTCCCTTTCATCCCCGTAGCTGACCAGTCACCACCAGCCTTCTAGTTAGCTACCCTTTGCCTAGTTAAGAAACACAATCTGCTTTACGGAATTAAAAACAATAGCAGCATTGAGCTTAATAGTAAAACAACAGTCTAGCTATGTTTTTATCTCCCTTGAGTCTTTTAATTTGTAGTCTCGCTCAACCCTGCCACTTTCCCCACTGCATATCGTAGCCAGGTTCTGGAGCCAACGGAGGTCCTGGTTCTAACCAGGTTCTGGTTCTGGAGCCAACAGAGGTTCTGGTTCTAACCAGGATCTGGTTCTGGAGCCAATGGAGGTTCTGGTTCTAACCAGGTTCTGGTTCTGGAGCCAACAGAGGTTCTGGTTCTAACCAGGTTCTGGTTCTGGAGCCAATGGAGGTTCTGGTTCTAACCAGGTTCTGGTTCTGGAGCCAACGTCTCCTTCTTTGCCTCAGATAACGTGTCGGAATTTCTGTCTGCAACGTTGGAGAACATTTTGCAACTGAACGTGGTCCTCAAGGCGAATGTGTTATACAATGTAGAAAATAGTAAAACAAATATTTTAAAAATCTACTTTTGATGTTAATTTGAGAAAAGCTGGATCCCTTCTAGCCATGACCCTAAAACCGTCTGGCTAGCTAGCTAATAAACATACTGTGCAGATAATCTTAAAATTCAATGTTTTACAAAATCTTATCACAGCATTAGCTGACCATGGCTGACCAACTTCTTTACGGAAATGGCTGACCTTCTATACTGTCATAAGATAGTTCATGTTCGTTCTAGTATTCTATTTCCTAATTCTATGATTTCTGTCCATTTTTGGCTCAAGAGCTCTGTGAAGTTCTGCATGGCCTGTTTAAGACTTATTGGAAGGTACAACACAATATACAGGCAGATAAAGGAATAGGATTGATCAGCTGTAACTTTAAACACCAATCACGACGCCTAATGTTCAGCTTACCTGAATCTTACACTGTTCTACTCTCTAGTGGGTTCTTCATACGTAAAAATGTATGCGCACATGACTGTAAGTCGCTTTGGATAAAAGCGTCTGCTAAATGGCATATTATTATTATTATTATTATTTATTATTCATGAACTTTATGTCTCTGCACAAAACTGTACTTCTAATATTGTCCAAGAGATGGCGCTGTTTACCTTATCCTCTGTAGGGAGGTTCCTCTTTTCTGTCCACGAAGAAGAGGTCCTCTAGACTAGAACATTATGTTTACATTTTAAGTCATTTAGCAGACGCTCTTATCCAGAGAGACTTACAGTTAGTGAGTGCATACATTATTTTATTTTTCCTACTGGCCCCCCCCCCGTGGGAATCGAACCCATAACCCTGGCGTTGCAAACGCCACGCTCTACCAACTGAGCTACATCCCATTATAGAGCCTATTACACAGTCATGAAGAGTAACACAGTCTAGTGACGCATGATAAACTATAAACACACACACACAACACACACACACAACACACACACAACCACACACACCACCACTACACACCAGCAACACACACACTCACACACTCACTCACCACACACCAACACACACCACACACACTACACACACACCCACACACACACTCAACAGCCACTACTCACACACACCCACACACACACACACACACACACCCACACACACACACACCTCCACACTCACACACACACACACACACAACCCCACACACACACACACACACACACACACACTCACACACTCACTCACACACACACTCCTACACCCACACACCACACACGCACCCACAACACACACACACACCCAGGCCACCACTCACACACTCACTCACACCCCCCCTCATCCCCACACCCACCCCACACTTCACACCACACTCACACACACACACACACACCCACACCACACACCACACACACACCACTCACACACACACACACACACACACACACACCACACCACACACACTCCCACACATACAAACACACAACCCCCCCACACACTCACACATACAAACACCCCCAGCACACTCACACACCCAACACACACACACCTCACACACACACACTCACACTCACACCACACCACCTCACACCTCCACACCAGCCCACACACCCACTCACTCACACTCACCACACTCACCTCACATCACACACTCACACACACTCCCCTACCCTCACACTCACACACCACACCACACACTCCACTCACCTCCCACACTCACCACCCCCTCACACCACCCACACCACACTCCCACACACCACAACCCTCACACCCCCACCAACAACACACTCACTCACACTCCACACACACACCACACCCACACACACACCCACACACACCCTCACACACTCATACACACTCACCCTCACCCTCACACCACACACACACCACACCACACTTAACACACACAACAAACAACAACACACACCTCACACACACACACACACACTCACCACACATACAACACACACAACACACCCACACAATCACACACACACACACACACACACACATACAAACACACAACACACACACAACACAAACACACACACACACACACACACACAAAAAAAACACAAACACACACACACACCACATCACACACTACACACACTTCCAACTCACACAACACACACCCATACACACAGTTAAGGCTGTAACTGTCCTTCAACAGATGGTGTAGACGGAGCAGTAACTCAGTTTGTAGTGGTTTCAGCATCAAACTGTGAAATATGCCTTCTATTAAACTCAGAAGCAGTATTTTTCTTTGTGCGCAGGTCACTGCACGGCACGCCACACTCGCCTGGGTCCAAATCGCCTGGGGGAAAAAACATTTACCACATCTAATTGAAAAAAACCAGATGCCATTAGGCTCTGGGCCCGGTTTCCCAAAAGCATCTTACGACTAAATTCATCGTTAGAACCATAAAACGTAGCCTTAAGATGCTTTCGGGAAACCAGGCCCTGACACTTGATGTAAATGTGAATGTAAATGGTCAAAAGTAGTGCACTACATAGGGAATAGGGTACACTAAATAGGGAATAGGGTGCTACTTGGGATGGTCAAAAGTAGTGTACTAAATAGGGAATAGGGTACACTACATAGGGAATAGGGTACACTACATAGGGAATAGGGTACACTACATAGGGAATAGGGTACACTACATAGGGAATAGGGTCCTACTTGGGATGGTCAAAAGTAGTGCACTACATAGAGAATAGGGTACACTACATAGGGAATAGGGTACACTAGATAGGGAATAGGGTACACTACTTAGGGAATAGGGTGCTACTTGGGATGGTCAAAAGTAGTGCACTACATAGGGAATAGGGTACACTACATTGGGAATAGGGTACACTACATAGGGAATAGGGTGCTACTTGGGATGGTCAAAAGTAGTGCACTACATAGGGAATAGGGTGCCACTTGTGACGCACCCTAGGGCCAATTAAGCTTTCATTCATAGAGCCATAGAGGTGCCTGCAACCCTGACCTCACTTTATAACTGGACAAAATTGATAAAAGACACTTTTGTTGCTGTTAATGACTTTCCTACTTTCAATTGTGACACTTTTGAATGTGTCAGTTCTTCTTTTAATTCCACTTCTATAACAGAGGAGGAAAAATGACACTGGTAAAAAAATTGTGGGTCTGAAAGCTAAGATGTTTAGGGAACAGTACAAACAAAACACAAGATCCAGTTTCAGACAAGGATTGTTGTTGTTGAAATAATGTAATTTTAGCTCAAGGGGGTCCCCTGGTGAGCTGGTGACATTTGGAGCTTCCTTTGTGAAAATGTTTTTTGAGAGTTGAAACTCCCTTTCTCACTAGAATGTGTGGGAAAGTATTTTACCCTCAGTTTTACCCTTTGAACTGTGAGGGAAAAACTTCCATTTTGTAAAGGAAACATAGCTTGTTGTCTCATCTCTATTTTTGGACAGCAATGATGGCAGCGGCACAAATTGTGTAAAAGCATTGCCCTGATATCGCACTGTCCAGCTGTCCTCCTGCTGTCCTCCTGCTGTCCTCCTGCTGTCCTCCAGCTGTCCTCCTGCTGTCCACCAGCTGTCCTCCAGCTGTCCTCCTGCTGTCCTCCAGCTGTCCTCCAGCTGTCCTCCAGGGTCCTTAGCTTAGTGGTGAAAACACTTGCCAGTTGGTCCGCGCATGCTCTGAGTACACGTCCTGGTAACCAGTCTGGCCCTAGTCCTAAAGTCATCCTAAACCTGAACCCCTCTGTCCTGCTGTCCTGCTGTCCTGCTGTCCTGCTGTCCTGCTGTCCTGCTGTCCTGCTGTCCTGCTATCGAGCGTCTGGAGTGTATGCATTAGTTTCCATGGATTTAGCTGCTTATTGTTGGCTAGGGGGGTTCTATAGTGGTATGTTGCTAGGGGGGTTCTATAGTGGTAGGTTTTTCTAGGGGGGTTCTATGTGGTATGTTTCTAGGGGGGTTCTATAGTGGTATGTTGTTGGGGGGTTCTATGTGGTATGTTGCTAGGGGCGTTTATAGTGGTATGGTAGGGGGGTTTTATAGTGGTATGTTGCTAGGGGGGTTCTATAGTGGTTGTTGCTAGGGGGGTTTTCTATAGTGGTATGTTGTAGGGGCGTTTATAGTGGTATGTGGTTTTGGGGGGTTCTATAGTGGTTGTTGCTAGGGGGGTTCTATATTTGGGATGTTGCTAGGGGGGTTCTATAGTGGTATGTTGTAGGGGGGGGGTTTTTATAGTGGTATGTGGCTAGGGGTTCTATAGTGTATGTTGCTAGGGGGGTTTCTATAGTGGTATGTTGCTAGGTGGGGTTCTATAGTGGTTTTGTTTCTAGAGGGTTTTTATAGTGGTATGTTGCTAGGGGGGTTCTATAGTGGTATGTTGCTAGGTGGGTCTAAGTGGGTTTTGTTGCTAGGGGGGTTCTATAGTGGTATGTTGCTAGGGGGTTCTATAGTGGTTATGTTTGCTAGGGGGTTCTATAGTGGTATGTTGCTAGGGGGGTTCTATAGTGGTATGTTGCTAGGGGGGTTCTATAGTGGTATGTGCTAGGGGGTTCTATAGTGGTATGTTGGCTAGGGGGGTTCTATAGTGGTATGTTGCTAGGGGGGTTCTATAGTGGTATGTGGCTAGGGGGTTCTATAGTGGTATGTTGCTAGGGGGGGGTTCTATAGTGGGTATGTTGCTAGGGGGGTTCTATAGTGGTATGTTGCTAGGAGGGTTCTATAGTGGTATGTTGCTAGGGGGTTCTATATGGTATGTTGCTAGGAGGGTTCTATAGTGGTATGTGGCTAGGGGGGTTCTATAGTGGTATGTTGCTAGGGGGTTCTATAGTGGTATGTTTGCTAGGGGGGTTCTATAGTGGTATGTGCTAGGGGGGTTCTATAGTGGTATGTTGCTATGGGGGTTCTATAGTGGTATGTTGCTAGGGGGGTTCTATAGTGGTATGTTGCTAGGTGGGTTTCTATAGTGGTATGTTGCTAGGAGGGGTTCTATAGTGGTATTTGCTAGGTGGGGTTTTATAGTGGTATGTTGCTAGGAGGGGTTCTATAGTGGGATGTGGCTAGGGGGTTCTATATGGTATGTTGCTAGGGGGGGTTCTATAGTGGGATGTTGCTAGGGGGGGGTTCTATAGTGGTATGTGGCTAGGGGGTTCTATAGTGGTATGTTGCTAGGGGGGTTCTATAGTGGTATGTTGCTAGGTGGGTTCTATAGTGGTATGTTGCAGGAGGGTTCTATAGTGGTATGTTGCTAGGGGGGTTCTATAGTGGTATGTTGCTAGGTGGGTTCTATAGTGGTATGTTTCTAGGTGGGTTCTATAGTGGTATGTTGCTAGGGGGGTTCTATAGTGGATGTTGCTAGGTGGGTTCTATAGTGGTATGTGGCTAGGGGGTTCTATAGTGGTATGTTTTCTAGGGGGGGTTCTATAGTGGTATTGTTGCTGGGGGGGGGTTCTATAGTGGTATGTTGCTTAGGGGGGGTTCTATAGTGGTATGTTGCTAGGGGGTTCTATAGTGGTATGTTGCTAGGTGGGGTTCTATAGTGGTATGTTGCTAGGTGGGTTCTATAGTGGTATGTTGCTAGGAGGGTTCTATAGTGGTATGTTGCTAGGGGGTTCTATAGTGGTATGTTGCTAGGGGGTTCTATAGTGGTATGTTGCTATGGTGGGTTCTATAGTGGTATGTGCTAGGGGGGGTTTCTATAGTGGTATGTTGCTAGGGGGGTTCTATAGTGGTGCTAGGGGGGTTCTATAGTGGTCCTGAGTGGCGCAGTGGTCTAAGGCACTGCATTGCAGTGCTAGCTGTGCCACTAGAGATCCTGGTTCGAATCCAGGCTCTGTCGCAGCCGGCCGCGACCGGGAGACTAATGGGCAGCGCACAATTGGCCTAGCGTTGTCCAGGGTAGGGGAGGGAATGGCCGGCAGGGATGTAGCTCAGTTGATAGAGCATGGCGTTTGCAACGCCAGGGTTGTGGGTTCGATTCCCACGGGGGACCAGTATGAAAAAAAATTATAAAAATATGTATTCACTAACTGTAAGTCGCTCTGGATAAGAGCGTCTGCTAAATGACTAAAATGTAAATGTATGTTGCTAGGTGGGTTCTATAGTGGTATGTTGCTAGGTGGGTTCTATAGTGGGTATGTTGCTAGGGGGGTTCTATAGTGGTGTGTTGCTAGGGGGGTTCTATAGTGGTACGTTGCTAGGGGGGTTCTATAGTGGTATGTTGCTAGGTGGGTTCTATAGTGGTATGTTGCTAGGGGGGTTATATAGTGGTATGTTGCTAGGGGGGTTCTATAGTGGTATGTTGCTAGGAGGGTTCTATAGTGGTATGTTGCTAGGGGGGTTCTATCGTGGTATGTTGCTAGGGGGGTTCTATCGTGGTATGTTGCTATGTGGGTTCTATAGTGGTATGTTGCTAGGGTGGTTCTATAGTGGTATGTTGCTAGGGGGGTTCTATAGTGGTATGTTGCTAGGTGGGTTCTATAGTGGTATGTTGCTAGGGTGGTTCTATAGTGGTATGTTGCTAGGGGGGTTCTATAGTGGTATGTTGCTAGGGGGGTTCTATAGTGGTATGTTGCTAGGGGGGTTCTATAGTGGTATGTTGCTAGGTGGGTTATATAGTGGTATGTTGCTAGGGGGGTTCTATAGTGGTATGTGGCTAGGGGGTTCTATAGTGGTATGTTGCTAGGGGGGTTCTATAGTGGTATGTTGCTAGGGGGGTTCTATAGTGGTATGTTGCTAGGTGGGTTCTATAGTGGTATGTTGCTAGGGGGGTTCTATAGTGGTATGTTGCTAGGGGGGTTCTATAGTGGTGCTAGGGGGGTTCTATAGTGGTCCTGAGTGGCGCAGTGGTCTAAGGCACTGCATTGCAGTGCTAGCTGTGCCACTAGAGATCCTGGTTCGAATCCAGGCTCTGTCGCAGCCGGCCGCGACCGGGAGACTAATGGGCAGCGCACAATTGGCCTAGCGTTGTCCAGGGTAGGGGAGGGAATGGCCGGCAGGGATGTAGCTCAGTTGATAGAGCATGGCGTTTGCAACGCCAGGGTTGTGGGTTCGATTCCCACGGGGGACCAGTATGAAAATAAAATAAAAATATGTATTCACTAACTGTAAGTCGCTCTGGATAAGAGCGTCTGCTAAATGACTAAAATGTAAATGTATGTTGCTAGGTGGGTTCTATAGTGGTATGTTGCTAGGTGGGTTCTATAGTGGTATGTTGCTAGGGGGGTTCTATAGTGGTATGTTGCTAGGGAGGTTCTATAGTGGTGTGTTGCTAGGGGGGTTCTATAGTGGTATGTTGCTAGGGGGGTTCTATAGTGGTATGTTGCTAGGGGGGTTCTATAGTGGTATGTTGCTAGGGGGGTTATATAGTGGTATGTTGCTAGGGGGGTTCTATAGTGGTATGTTGCTAGGAGGGTTCTATAGTGGTATGTGGCTAGGGGGGTTCTATCGTGGTATGTTGCTAGGGGGGTTCTATCGTGGTATGTTGCTATGTGGGTTCTATAGTGGTATGTTGCTAGGGTGGTTCTATAGTGGTATGTTGCTAGGTGGGTTCTATAGTGGTATGTTGCTAGGGTGGTTCTATAGTGGTATGTTGCTAGGGGCGTTCTATAGTGGTATGTGGTACGGGGGTTCTATAGTGGTATGTTGCTAGGGGGGTTCTATAGTGGTATGTTGCTAGGGGGGTTCTATAGTGGTATGTTGCTAGGGGGGTTCTATAGTGGTATGTTGCTAGGGGGGTTCTATAGTGGTATGTTGCTAGGGGGGGTTCTATAGTGGTATGTTGCTAGGGGGGTTCTATAGTGGTATGTTGCTAGGGGGGTTCTATAGTGGTATGTTGCTAGGTTGGTTATATAGTGGTATGTTGCTAGGGGGGTTCTATAGTGGTATGTGGCTAGGGGGTTCTATAGTGGTATGTTGCTAGGGGGGGTTCTATAGTGGTATGTTGCTAGGGGGGTTCTATAGTGGTATGTTGCTTAGGGGGGTTCTATAGTGGTATGTTGCTAGGGGGGTTCTATAGTGGTATGTTGCTAGGTGGGTTCTATAGTGGTATGTTGCTAGGTGGGTTCTATAGTGGTATGTTGCTAGGAGGGTTCTATAGTGGTATGTTGCTAGGGGGGTTCTATAGTGGTATGTTGCTAGGTGGGTTCTATAGTGGTATGTTGCTAGGTGGGTTCTATAGTAGTATGTTGCTAGGGTGGTTCTATAGTGGTATGTTGCTAGGGTGGTTCTATAGTGGTATGTTGCTAGGGTGGTTCTATAGTAGTATGTTGCTAGGGTGGTTCTATAGTAGTATGTTGCTAGGGTGGTTCTATAGTGGTATGTTGCTAGGGGGCTTCTGACTGAAGTAGATTCCTTCAGAGGAGCTGTCTATATGGTGTGGGTGTGTGTTCACCACCAATTACTGTGTCTGCATAACTGTGGAAAAAACATTCACACACACACACAGACAGACACACACACAGACACACACACACACACACACACACACACACACACACACACACACACACACACACACAGACAGACACACACACACACACACACACACACACAGACACACACACACACACACACAGACAGACACACACACACACACAGACAGACACACACACACACACAGACAGACACACACACACACAGACAGACAGACACACACACACACAGACAGACACACACACACACACAGACAGACACACACACACACAGACAGACACTCACACACACACACTGAAGCAAAGTGAAAATCCACTGAGGCAACACCTGGAAAAATGGTTTACCAACCTGCTGTAGTTTCCTTCTCCTCAGGATGTAACATTTGCTCCAGGCCTTGGCCAGCGGTATATAACCATAACTCTGGGGAAAACCAGAGTGCTTTCAGAAAGTATTCAGACCCCTTGACTTTTTCCACATTTCATTGCGTTACAGCTTTGTTTTAAAATTGATTAAAAACAAAAAAAAATCCTCATCAATCTACACACAATACCCCATATGACAAAGCGAAAATAGGTTTTTATAAATGTTAGCAAATTTATTAAAAATCAAAATCAGAAATACCTTATTTATATAAATATTCAGACCCTTTGCTATGAGACTCGAAATTGATCTCAGGTGCATCCTCTTTCCAATGATCATCCTTGAGATGTTTCTACAACTTGATTGGAGTCGACCTGTGATAAATTCAATTGATTGGACATGATTTGGAAAGGCACACACCTGTCTATATAAGGTCCCACAGTCGACAGTGCATGTCAGAGCAAAAACCAAGCCATGAGGTTGAAGGAATTGTCCGCAGAGCTCTGAGACAGGATTGTGGCGAGGCACAGATCTGAGGAAGGGTACCAAAATATTTCTGCAGCTTTGAAGGTCTCCAAGAACACAGTGGCCTCCATCATTCTTAAATGGAAGAAGTTTGGAACCACCAAGACTCTTCCTAGAGCTGGCCGCCCGGCCAAACTGAGCAATCGGGGGAGAAGGGCCTTGGTCATGGAGGTGAATATAACCATAACTCTGGACAAAACCAGCTGTCTATAACCATAACGCTGGGGAAAACCAGCTGGATATAACCATAACGCTGGGGAAAACCAGCTGTCTATAACCATAACGCTGGGGAAAACCAGCTCTATATAACCATAACGCTGGGGAAAACCAGCTGGATATAACCATAACGCTGGGGAAAACCAGCTGTCTATAACCATAACGCTGGGGAAAACCAGCTGGATATAACCATAACGCTGGGGAAAACCAGCTGGATATAACCATAACGCTGGGGAAAACCAGCTGGATATAACCATAACGCTGGGGAAAACCAGCTGGATATAACCATAACGCTGGGGAAAACCAGCTCTATATAACCAGAACTCTGGGGAAAACCAGCTGGATATAACCATAACGCTGGGGAAAACCAGCTCTATATAACCAGAACTCTGGGGAAAACCAGCTGTATATAACCATAACGCTGGGGAAAACCAGCTCTATATAACCAGAACTCTGGGGAAAAACCAGTTGTATATTCTATTTGAGACTTGAACTAGACAACTGGAGAATGATGATCTGTCGAACGTTCTGCGGAGAATTAACAACCCTCCTTTACTGTGTGAACCAGCGCTGGGCAGCGTCCCAAACGGAGCCCTATTCCCTATATAGTCCACTACCACCGCGTGGGCCCGGTCAAAATAAACTACACTAACTTGGGACATAGCTCTGGTCTCTATCTCAAGGATACGTGGTGATGTCAGAGTAATTATCCGATCACGATCCTGATCACCCATGATCCAACACTCATCACCGTGACGACCTCTGCTACGTGAAGCGACGCCCAATAGCGTGTGTCAGCGTAGTTATAAGTGTGTTATTGGGGGTGAAATGAAGTGATAAAAAAAAGAAAAAAAGAAAACTGCACAGTGGCCACTAGGTGTGCTGTAAAACTGAGGGATTCATAGACGGAGCTTTGGAAGGACCGACTGTACAGTCCATGACGTCAGTGTCACGATCGTCGGATATAGAGGACCAAGGCGCAGCGTGGAAGGTGAACATACTTATTTATTAAATGATACACGAACAAAACAACAAATCGATACGTGACGTCCACAGGTGCAAACCACAAACCAACACGGAACAAGATCCCACAAACACTGTGGGAAAAACCACCTGACTAAATATGGTTCCCAATCAGAGACAACCAGCAACAGCTGATACTCGTTGCCTCTGATTGAGAACCACTCTGGCCAACATAGATATACAAAAACTAGACTAGACACAACGAGCACAAAACATCAACTCTACACACCCTGGCTCAACTTAAAAGAGTCCCTAGAGCCAGGGCGTGACAGACAGCATGATAGTTTTAACTATATTTTGAAGCTACACATTATTTGTTTACAACAGGGCTGTAAAAAACACAGAGTGAACCTTTCAGCTGTAGAGGATGTCAAATCTCAAGAAGCAGGTCCCGTTATGGGGGCGGCTGTCATGAAAAATTATTATCAGATCAAATCTGAAGTCATCTGAGGCGACACGGGAACTCCGGTGACAACAGTGTTCAAACTGTTCAAAAAAAACGAATGAGCAGGATTGCAGTGTTCCCACAGGATGACATGGAGGTGCCTAACTGAAGAATGACTCTGAGCATTACTTTATTGATGTTCCACAAGGAAAAGAAAGGAAAGTGACATATCTCTGTGAAGCAAAGTAGTGGGCCCATGCAAAGTTATACTTATTTCATTAACAGCAGTTGTTCCACGGTTGGAGTTTAGGAGCGGAGAGGAGAACAGTATCAGTCAACCCTTTAAGAGACTGGAAAGAGAGATAGCCGGACATCAGGAATAGCAAGCACACACATCTCTTTATACCCCTCTCTCTACCCCTCTCTCCTCCTCTCTACACCACTCTCTCCTCCCCTCTCCTCTCTAACCCTCTCGACTTCTCTCTCTCTTCCTCCCTCTCCTCCGCTCTCTCCTCCTCTAACCTCTCTCTCTCCTCCTCACCTCCTCTCTACCACCTCTCTCATCCTCTCTATCTCTCCTACACCTCCTCCTTCTCCTCTCTCTCTACCTCCTCTCTCCTCTCTAACCCTCTCTCTCCTTTCTCTCTACTAACCCCTCTCTCCTCCCTCCTTCTCTCTCTTCACTTCTCTCTCTCTCTCTCCTCTCCCTCCTCCTTTTCACACCCTCTCTCTCTCTCTTCCTCTCCTCCCCTCTCTCTACATCCTCTCTCCTCCTCCTTCACTCTCCTCTCTCTCCTCCTCTCCCTGCTCCTCTCTAAAAGTACCCATTGGATCTACTCCCAGATGCCTACCCACATTCCCTCTCCTCGTCTCTCTCTCCAAACCTCTCTCTCCTCCGTAAGGTCCTTTGATACGAGTGGAACCTCTCGTAATGGACTTTTCTCGGCCTCTCAAAACTGACACGAACTCTCTCCCTAATCTCGTTCTCCCCCATATGGACTCTTTTCATCAGTGGATTCCTCTCTTATATACCTGGAGATGGAAACTCTCTCCCCCGTAATGGACTCTGTTTCATCGGTGTTCCTCTCTATATATACCTGAAGCTGGAAACTCTCTCCCCCTTAATGGAGTCTGTTTCATCAGTGTTCCTCTCTATATATACCTGGAGCTGGAAACTCTCTCCCCGTAATGGAGTCTGTTTCATCAGTGTTCCTCTCTATATATACTGGAGCTGGAAACTCTCTCCCCCGTAATGGACTCTGTTTCATCTGTGTTCTCTCTGGATGGAGAACTGGTTTGAAGTAGCTTCTGGGCAGTAGAGAAAACAGAAGCAGTGTATAAGATGTGCATACCTGGAGATGGAAACTCTGTCCCTATGTGGCGACTCCACTGGATTATACATGTGGGAATGTAGATGGATGTGATATAGATATAGATGGATGTGATATAGATATAGATGGATGTGATATAGATATAGGTGGATGTGATATAGATATAGATGGATGTGATATAGATGTAGATGGATGTGATATAGATATAGATGGATGTGATATAGATATAGATGGATGTGATATAGATGTAGATGGATGTGATATAGATATAGATGGATGTGATATAGATATAGATGGATGTGATATAGATATAGATGGATGTGATATAGATATAGGTGGATGTGATATAGATATAGATGGATGTGATATAGATATAGATGGATGTGATATAGATATAGATGGATGTGATATAGATGTAGATGGATGTGATATAGATATAGATGGATGTGATATAGATATAGATGGATGTGATATAGATATAGATGGATGTGATATAGATATAGATGGAGAACTGCTGTGAATATATAGAAATGTGTATAGAAAGAAACCCCTCTAAACCCCTTGTTCTCAAAGGCTCTGAAAGCCATTACCCAACAGGGGGTCCAATCCCAAGGCATTGTTACCAGAACATCATGTTGTAATCAATACTTCACACAAAACAATAGTGAGGGTGTGTGGAAACTGTATAGCCTAGCTACAGAATATGTATTTTTATTGAACCTTTCTTTAACCAGGAAAAGACCCCTGAGGTTAGAAACCTATTTTGTGAGGTGGACCTGGCAAGACGTCAGCAGGAAGTAGTCAGTGTGTACACACAACACAATACAACACAATACAAGGACACAAAATAAGAACACAATACAACACAATACCATACAATACATTACAACACCAGAGCCCCACCTATTTTGAGCCCCACATTTTGAGTAAAAAAAATAGAAAAAATAGAAAAATATATAAAGATATTTTTTTTGGGGGGCTTGCCTGTTTTGCATGTTATTTTGGCATTAATACGTACCACATATCAGTTTGCAAACAATGAAAAGATAAGGTAATTGAGTTAATAAATCCGCTTTTTTGCTTTCTTGAGTAAGGCAGCTCCAAAATGCAGGTGTTTCAGCCTAGCTCAGTGCTTTCTGTGGTGGTGGGGCAGCCAGCGGAAAATACGGAGTGTAGGTGTTGGTAATGTTCTCTAGATGCGCAGCGATAGGCTCAGTGTTCTGTCACTCATGGGGACACTACGTCACCGCCAAGTCTAAGGGTAGAGCTCGAAGATTCAACCCCCTTGGGTGCTGCCATAGAGTTACATTAGAAGTGCCCATCCAAGAAGGCTCAAGGTCATTGGCCACGGATACAATTACGTCAAATCACGTTATATCTACAGTAGCTTTGATTGGACAAATCATGTCAACATCATACATTTCAAAATCTTAGCTAGCAGTCATCATCATGAATCAAGTTGACAATCTATTGGCAAATCCTTTTTTAATCCTTGTCATATGAAGACAAATAATGAAGAGAAATTATAGATTAAACATATCGGTGCTCATCGGCCATTGTACATAAACAATACACAACAAGTTGGAAATCGCAAATTCAACAATGAGTGGTTTGGAAGGAATCAGTGGCTAACTGCAAGCATTGCAAAGCAATCACTAGCCTGCTATTCAGTGGAGTGGCTGTGTGGCCCCAAGTCCGGGATTAAGGGTCTCTTTTCCAAGCTTAAAATTATAAACATTCAACATTAGCCATGCTGTCAATTAAGCATAATTTGTGCTGCGATCAAAACAACTGTTAACTCGGAACTGCGAAATCTGACTAAAGTTGAGTTCAAGACAACTGGGAATTCGGGAAAAACGAACTCCGACTGGGAAAATACATTTTGAATGGTCATCCAACCTGGAATTGTAAATCCAGAACTCTGGCCTCTTTCTGGAGCTACGACCTGAAGGTCACTGACGTCATCATGATTCGACCTTGTTTTTTTCCGAGTTCCCAGTTGTCTTGAAAGCACCATAAATCCAGAGAATGACAGACTTTGATGACAAAGTTTGATGACAACATTTGCCATGAAGGACTGCCGCGCCACCTTCCTGTTCAAGTGAGCACAGCACAACAAGGTGAGTCCAAGGATGTCTTGTACGCTGCTGCATAAATGATGTAATATGCCAGGGAGATATGTATACTGTAGCTAAGAAAGTAATAATAAGTGTATGTTGTGTAGTAAGCTGTTAGTAGCCCATGTGCCTCACCCTAATAATTTAGTCCCTTTCCTCCCTCATAACTTAGCCTACTGTTCTGACTTGGTGGTGCACATTTAACCTATAGCCTGTTTTAGAGAAATGTCATCAACGAATATTGTAAGAGCTTTCATTGTCTGCTTATATTCCCCTTTATTTATCCTACGGTTCTGACTTGGTGTACCGGGAGAACACTGTAAGAACGGCCCATGTTCTGAATTCTGTCGCTGTACATTTCAAAAGTACTGAACAAATAGTTACAGTGGGGAAAAAAAGTATTTAGTCAGCCACCAATTGTGCAAGTTCTCCCACTTAAAAAGATGAGAGAGGCCTGTAATTTTCATCATAGGTACACGTCAACTATGACAGACAAATTGAGGAAAAAAAATCCAGAAAATCACATTGTAGGATTTTTAATGAATTTATTTGCAAATTATGGTGGAAAATAAGTATTTGGTCACCTACAAACAATTTGGTCACCTGTCCTCCACTCATTACCTGTATTAATGGCACCTGTTTGAACTTGTTATCAGTATAAAAGACACCTGTCCACAACCTCAAACAGTCACACTCCAAATTCCACTATGGCCAAGACCAAAGAGCTGTCAAAGGACACCAGAAACAAAATTGTAGACCTGCACCAGGCTGGGAAGACTGAATCTGCAATAGGTAAGCAGCTTGGTTTGAAGAAATCAACTGTGGGAGCAATTATTAGGAAATGGAAGACATACAAGACCACTGATAATCTCCCTCGATCTGGGGCTCCACGCAAGATCTCACCCCGTGGGGTCAAAATGATCACAAGAACGGTGAGCAAATATCCCAGAACCACACGGGGGGACATAGTGAATGACCTGCAGAGAGCTGGGACCAAAGTAACAAAGCCTACCATCAGTAACACACTACGCCGCCAGCGACTCAAATCCTGCAGTGCCAGACGTGTCCCCCTGCTTAAGCCAGTACATGTCCAGGCCCGTCTGAAGTTTGCTAGAGTGCATTTGGATGATCCAGAAGAGGATTGGGAGAATGTCATATGGTCAGATGAAACCAAAATAGAACTTTTTGGTAAAAACTCAACTCGTCGTGTTTGGAGGACAAAGAATGCTGAGTTGCATCCAAAGAACACCATACCTACTGTGAAGCATGGGGGTGGAAACATCATGCTTTGGGGCTGTTTTTCTGCAAAGAGACCAGGACGACTGATCCGTGTAAAGGAAAGAATGAATGGGGCCATGTATCGTGAGATTTTGAGTGAAAACCTCCTTCCATCAGCAAGGGCATTGAAGATGAAACGTGGCTGGGTCTTTGAGCATGACAATGATCCCAAACACACCGCCCGGGCAACGAAGGAGTGGCTTCGTAAGAAGCATTTCAAGGTCCTGGAGTGGCCTAGCCAGTCTCCAGATCTCAACCCCATAGAAAATCTTTGGAGGGAGTTGAAAGTCCGTGTTGCCCAGCGACAGCCCCAAAACATCACTGCTCTAGAGGAGATCTGCATGGAGGAATGGGCCAAAATACCAGCAACAGTGTGTGAAAACCTTCTGAAGTCTTACAGAAAACGTTTGACCTGTGTCATTGCCATCAAAGGGTATATAACAAAGTATTGAGAAACTTTTGTTATTGACCAAATACTTATTTTCCACCATAATTTGCAAATAAATTCATTAAAAATCCTACAATGTGATTTTCTGGATTTTTTTTCCTCAATTTGTCTGTCATAGTTGACGTGTACCTATGATGAAAATTACAGGCCTCTCTCATCTTTTTAAGTGGGAGAACTTGCACAATTGGTGGCTGACTAAATACTTTTTCCCCCCACTGTATATTGACTACGTCCGTCCTAGCTCGCTCATTGTCTTAATCTAAATTACGGATTGCCTCTTATCCGCTCGTCGTCCCCTTATGCCATAGTTTGTACATCTCAATTGTCAGTAGAAACCACATTTGTTTAAGCAAGTCAGCCATATCAGCTATGTTGTTTTAAAAGGCAGTAAATGAGGCTGAATGAACTGTTTCGCTGCCAGTCAAGGCTCCGCTGATAGCCAGGTGTAGCAGTGGTAAGGTGTTGGGACTGCTGTTGAGACTCTGCCGTTGGGACAGCTTTATGTAGGGCCTAACAGTTTGTGGGCACCGTTTGTCACCGTTATAGTGCTATTAATGTATTTTTTTGTGTTGTGTTGTGTTGTGGCTTTGCTGACATGCATCCCAAATTGCTAAAATCACCACTGAATACAAGACAATACAACACTATACAATACAAAACTATAAAACACAACAGAATGCAATACAATACAACACAACAGAACACAATACATTACAAAACAACACAATACAACATAATACTACACAATAAAATACAACACAACACGATGCAATACAACACAATAGAAAATAATACAACAGAATACAACACAACACAACAGAATACAACACAACATAATACAACAGAATACTACACAACAGAACACAACACAACACAATACAACAGAATACTACACAATAGAACACAACACAATACAACAGAATACTACACAATAGAACACAACACAATACAACAGAATACTACACAATAGAACACAACACAATACAACAGAATACAACACAATACAACACAACACAACACAACACAACACAACACAATACAACACAACACAACACAAGACAATACAACACAATACAATACAACACAGTGCAATACAATGTAAGGGTTAATGTAAGGGTTAAGGTAAGGGTTAAGCTAAGGGTTAATGTAAGGGTTAGGTAAGGTTAAGTAGGGTAAGGTAAGGTTAATGTAGGGTTAAGTAAGGTTAAGGTAAGGGTTAAGGTAAGGGTTAAGGTAAGGGTTAAGGTAAGGGTTAAGGTAAGGGTTAAGGTAAGGGTTAATGTAAGGGTTAAGGTAAGGGTTAAGGTAAGGGTTAAGGTAAGGGTTAAGGTAAGGGTTAAGGTAAGGGTTAAGGTAAGGGTTAAGGTAAGGGTTAAGGTAAGGGTTAAGGTAAGGGTTAAGGTAAGGGTTAAGGTAAGGGTTAATGTAAGGGTTAAGGTAAGGGTTAAGGTAAGGGTTAAGGTAAGGGTTAATGTTTGGGATACAGTGCATTCGGAAAGTATTCAGACCCCTTGACTTTTTCAACATTTTGTTACGTTACAGCCTTATTCTAAAATTGATTACATTGTTTTTTTCCCCTCATCAATCTACACACAATACCCCATAATGACAAAGCAAAAACAGGTTTTTAGAAAATGCTGCAAATGTATTAAAAAATAAAAATGGAAATATCACATTTATATAAGTATTCAGACCCTTTGCTCAGTACTTTATTGAAACACCTTTGGCAGCGATTACAGCCTCGAGTCTTCTTGGGGATGACGCTACAAGCTTGGGACACCTGTATTTGGGGAGTTTCTCCCATTCTTCTCTGCAGATCCTCTCAAGCTCTGTCAGGTTGGATGGGGAGTGTCGCTGCACAGCTATTTTCAGGTCTCTCCAGAAATGTTCGATCGGGTTCAAGTCCGGACTCTGGGCTGGGCCAACTCAAGGACATTCAGAGACTTGTCCGGAAGCCACTCCTGCGTTGTCTTGGCTGTGTGCTTAGGGTCGTTGTCCTGTTGGAAGGTGAACCTTTGCCCCAGTCTGAGGTCCTGAATGCTCACAGCAACACAGGTCAGGTGTGGAAACCAAAGCAGCAGAGTGCTACTATCTGGAAATGAACTGAGCTAATGAAGCCGTCTGTTTGGATAGGATAGGATAGGATAGGATAGGATAGGATAGGATAGGATAGGATAGGATAGGATAGGATAGGATAGGATAGGATGAACTTTAATCTCCCAAGGGGAAAATTGTCTTAGACACGGTACTGCTGTATACAAAATAGACACCGTACATTACACACTCAACATAAGACATACATTGCACGTTACCCTTACCATCATACTGTGACACCCTGATCTGTTTCACCTGTCTTTCTGCTTGTCTCCACCCCCCACCAGGTGGCGCCCATCTTCCCCATTATCCCCAGGGTATTTATACCTGTGTTCTCTGTTTGTCTGTTGCCAGTTTGTCTTGTTTCGTCAAGCCTACAAGCATTTTTTTCCCCATACTCCTGTTTTGCTCTAGCCCCTGTTTTCCAGTTTGTCCCGGTTTTGACCATCCTGCCTGTCCTGACCCTGAGACTGCCTGTCCTTTCTGTACCTTTCAGACTCTGGATTACTGACCTCTGCCTGTCGTTTGCCTGCCCCCTGTTTTTGTAAATAAACTTTTGCTATTTCGAACTGTCTGCATCTGGGTCTTATCCTGAGTCGTGAAACATACACTTCTCATTCAGCCACATACTTAGCATATGCCCTTACTCTGTCAGCGGGTACTAACGCCGGTCAGCTTTACCTATTGATGTTCAGGCTTTAGATGGACATGGGAATGAAGGAACACATCCAGCTAATTAAGTCTTCTGTTTGTGTCTGGAACACATCCAGCTAATTAAGTATTCTGTTCTGTGTCTAGAACACATCCAGCTAATTAAGTATTCTGTTTGTGTCTAGAACACATCCAGCTAATTAAGTATTCTGTTTGTGTCTGGAACACATCCAGCTAATTAAGTATTCTGTTTGTGTCTGGAACACATCCAGCTAATTAAGTATTCTGTTTGTGTCTAGAACACATCCAGCTAATTAAGTATTCTGTTTGTGTCTAGAACACATCCAGCTAATTAAGTATTCTGTTTGTGTCTGGAACACATCCAGCTAATTAAGTATTCTGTTTTGTGTCTAGAACACATCCAGCTAATTAAGTCTTCTGTTTGTGTCTGGAACACATCCAGCTAATTAAGTATTCTGTTTGTGTCTGGAACACATCCAGCTAATTAAGTCTTCTGTTTTGTGTCTAGAACACATCCAGCTAATTAAGTATTCTGTTTTGTGTCTAGAACACATCCAGCTAATTAAGTATTCTGTTTTGTGTCTAGAACACATCCAGCTAATTAAGTATTCTGTTTTGTGTCTAGAACACATCCAGCTAATTAAGTCTTCTGTTTATGTCTGGAACACATCCAGCTAATTAAGTATTCTGTTTGTGTCTGGAACACATCCAGCTAATTAAGTCTTCTGTTTGTGTCTAGAACACATCCAGCTAATTAAGTCTCTGTTTTGTGTCTGGAACACATCCAGCCAATTAAGTCTTCTGTTTGTGTCTAGAACACATCCAGCTAATTAAGTCTTCTGTTTTGTCTGGAACACATCCAGCTAATTAAGTCTTCTGTTTGTGTCTAGAACACATCCAGCTAATTAAGTCTTCTGTTTGTGTCTGGAACACATCCAGCTAATTAAGTCTTCTGTTTGTGTCTAGAACACATCCAGCTAATTAAGTCTTCTGTTTTGTCTGGAACACATCCAGCTAATTAAGTATTCTGTTTGTGTCTGGAACACATCCAGCTAATTAAGTATTCTGTTTGTGTCTGGAACACATCCAGCTAATTAAGTATTCTGTTTGTGTCTAGAACACATCCAGCTAATTAAGTATTCTGTTTGTGTCTAGAACACATCCAGCTAATTAAGTATTCTGTTTGTGTCTGGAACACATCCAGCTAATTAAGTATTCTGTTTTGTGTCTAGAACACATCCAGCTAATTAAGTCTTCTGTTTGTGTCTGGAACACATCCAGCTAATTAAGTATTCTGTTTGTGTCTGGAACACATCCAGCTAATTAAGTCTTCTGTTTTGTGTCTAGAACACATCCAGCTAATTAAGTATTCTGTTTTGTGTCTAGAACACATCCAGCTAATTAAGTATTCTGTTTTGTGTCTAGAACACATCCAGCTAATTAAGTATTCTGTTTTGTGTCTAGAACACATCCAGCTAATTAAGTCTTCTGTTTATGTCTGGAACACATCCAGCTAATTAAGTATTCTGTTTGTGTCTGGAACACATCCAGCTAATTAAGTCTTCTGTTTGTGTCTAGAACACATCCAGCTAATTAAGTCTCTGTTTTGTGTCTGGAACACATCCAGCCAATTAAGTCTTCTGTTTGTGTCTAGAACACATCCAGCTAATTAAGTCTTCTGTTTTGTCTGGAACACATCCAGCTAATTAAGTCTTCTGTTTGTGTCTAGAACACATCCAGCTAATTAAGTCTTCTGTTTGTGTCTGGAACACATCCAGCTAATTAAGTCTTCTGTTTGTGTCTAGAACACATCCAGCTAATTAAGTATTCTGTTTTGTCTGGAACACATCCAGCTAATTAAGTCTTCTGTTTGTGTCTAGAACACATCCAGCTAATTAAGTCTTCTGTTTTGTGTCTGGAACACATCCAGCTAATTAAGTCTTCTGTTTGTGTCTAGAACACATCCAGCTAATTAAGTCTTCTGTTTGTGTCTAGAACACATCCAGCTAATTAAGTCTTCTGTTTGTGTCTGGAACACATCCAGTTAACTAAGTATTCTGTTTTGTGTCTAGAACACATCCAGCTAATTAAGTCTTCTGTTTGTGTCTGGAAAACATCCAGCTAATTAAGTCTTCTGTTTTGTGTCTAGAACACATCCAGCTAATTAAGTCTCTGTTTTGTGTCTAGAACACATCCAGCTAATTAAGTCTTCTGTTTGTGTCTAGAACACATCCAGCTAATTAAGTATTCTGTTTATGTCTGGAACACATCCAGCTAATTAAGTCTTCTGTTTGTGTCTAGAACACATCCAGCTAATTAAGTCTTCTGTTTGTGTCTAGAACACATCCAGCTAATTAAGTCTTCTGTTTATGTCTGGAACACATCCAGCTAATTAAGTCTTCTGTTTGTGTCTAGAACACATCCAGCTAATTAAGTCTTCTGTTTATGTCTGGAACACATCCAGCTAATTAAGTCTTCTGTTTGTGTCTGGAACACATCCAGCTAATTAAGTATTCTGTTTGTGTCTAGAACACATCCAGCTAATTAAGTCTTCTGTTTGTGTCTAGAACACATCCAGCTAATTAAGTCTTCTGTTTTGTGTCTAGAACACATCCAGCTAATTAAGTATTCTGTTTGTGTCTGGAACACATCCAGCTAATTAAGTCTTCTGTTTTGTGTCTGGAACACATCCAGCTAATTAAGTATTCTGTTTTGTGTCTAGAACACATCCAGCTAATTAAGTCTTCTGTTTATGTCTGGAACACATCCAGCTAATTAAGTATTCTGTTTGTGTCTGGAACACATCCAGCTAATTAAGTCGTCTATTTGCTGTTTGTGTCTAGAACACATCCAGCTAATTAAGTCTTCTGTTTGTGTCTGGAACACATCCAGCTAATTAAGTCTTCTGTTTGTGTCTGGAACACATCCAGCTAATTAAGTCTCTGTTTTGTGTCTAGAACACATCCAGCTAATTAAGTATTCTGTTTTGTGTCTAGAACACATCCAGCTAATTAAGTCTTCTGTTTATGTCTGGAACACATCCAGCTAATTAAGTATTCTGTTTGTGTCTGGAACACATCCAGCTAATTAAGTATTCTGTTTGTGTCTGGAACACATCCAGCTAATTAAGTCTTCTGTTTGTGTCTGGAACACATCCAGCTAATTAAGTCTTCTGTTTGTGTCTGGAACACATCCAGCTAATTAAGTCTCTGTTTTGTGTCTAGAACACATCCAGCTAATTAAGTATTCTGTTTTTTGTCTAGAACACATCCAGCTAATTAAGTCTTCTGTTTATGTCTGGAACACATCCAGCTAATTAAGTATTCTGTTTGTGTCTGGAACACATCCAGCTAATTAAGTATTCTGTTTGTGTCTGGAACACATCCAGCTAATTAAGTATTCTGTTTGTGTCTGGAACACATCCAGCTAATTAAGTCTTCTGTTTGTGTCTGGAACACATCCAGCTAATTAAGTATTCTGTTTGTGTCTAGAACACATCCAGCTAATTAAGTCTTCTGTTTGTGTCTGGAAAACATCCAGCTAATTAAGTATTCTGTTTGTGTCTAGAACACATCCAGCTAATTAAGTCTTCTGTTTGTGTCTGGAACACATCCAGCTAATTAAGTCTTCTGTTTGTGTCTGGAACACATCCAGCTAATTAAGTCTTCTGTTTGTGTCTAGAACACATCCAGCTAATTAAGTCTTCTGTTTGTGTCTGGAACACATCCAGCTAATTATGATTACATACCAAATGGCACCCTATTCCCTGTAAAGTGCACTACTTGGACCCTACTTGCCCTGGTCAAAAGTAGTGCACTACATAGGGGATAGGTTCCATTCTGGACTCCGACTGTGTTTTAATGTCTCCACTGTTTGATGCAGACTTTACAGCAGACTGTATCCTGTAACAGTGTTTTCACCCATAGATCTAATATAATCACCTGTTATTGGTCGTGTACTCATACATCTAATCACATGGTGTGTATAGACAGTGTAGACAGTATATGATAGAAAAGGTGTGTTCAGCAGTAGTTATATAGGATGAGCCTGGACTAGAAAACAGTATATACATATAAAGTGGGTAAAACAGTATGTAAACATTATTAAAGTGACCAGTGTTCTATTATTTCTATGTACATGGGGCAGCAGTCTCTAAGGTGCAGGGTAGAGTACCGGCCGGTAGCCGGCTAGTAACAGTGACTAAGGTTCAGGTCAGGGTACTGGGCGGAGGCCGGCTAGTGGTGACTATTTAACAGTCTGATGGCCTGGAGGTAGAAGCTGTTTCTCAGTCTCTCGGTCCCAGCTTTAATGCACTGTCCTGTCTCCTCCTTCTAGATGGTAGCAGGGTGAACAGGCCGTGGCTCGGGTGGCTGAGGTCCTTGATGATCTACTTGGCCTTCCTGTGACACCGGGTGCTGTAGATGTGCTGGAGAGCAGGCAGTGTGCCCCTGGTGATGCGTTGGGCTGACTGCACCACCCTCTGGAGAGCCCTGAAGTTTCGGACGGTGTAGTTGCCGTCCCAGGCGGGGATACTGCCCGACAGCATGCTCTCACTGGTGCAGTACTTTATCTGGTCACTGGTTTGACATGTCCCCCTGCCCTCCAGTAACTGAGATATGGGCCTGTATTCCCAAAGGAAGGACTGGTTTGACATGTCCCCCTGCCCTCCAGTAACTGAGATATGGGCCTGTATTCCCAAAGGGGCGGGGTTGCCCCCCCCCCTATCCCAGTAACTCGTTGGCCTTTCCCCGGGAGGGTTTCAGCCCCCTATTTAGTAAAAGGGCCTTTTCCCAAAGAAGGACGGGTTTGACACCCCCCCCTACCCTAATTTAGTTGGCCCCTTTTTCCCAAGGAAGGCTTTTTGCGTCCCCCCTTTTCCTAACAATTCCTTATTCCCAAAGGGGATTTTTAAATGCCCCTTCCCCCCCCAAAGCAAGGGCCCTTTTTCCCCAAAAGGAATACTTTTTTCCCCCCCCCCCCAAAATTTTTCCCTTTTCCCCAAAACCGGGTTTTTCCCCCCCCGTCCGGGAACTAATGGCCTGTATTCCCCAAAGGACTGGTTTTGAATCCCCCCCCCCCTTCCCTCCAAAAAAAAAGGGGCCCCCCCTTTTGCTTCCCCCTCCCCCCCCCTTTAATAGTTGGGGGCCTGTTTCAAAAAGGGGACGGTTGGGGCTCCCCCCCCGCCCTCCATAAGGAAGCCTTATTAAAGGGGGGTTTACAGCCCCCCTTTCTTTTAATAAAAACCCTGTTTCGGAAGGTGGTTTTCAGCCCCCTATTTTTGAAAAAAATTTGGCCTTTTTTGGGGAAACCTTTTACGCCCCCTTTTTCCCAACTAATGGGGGCCCTTACCCCGGGGGGCTTTTTCCCTCCCCCCTCCCTAGAAATAAAGGGCCTTCCCAAAAAAATTCTAACTAAGTTTTTTCCGACAGTTTTAACCAGCCCTGAACATGGGGGGGCCACTAAAGAAAGGGGAAACCCCCACCCCCGGCGTTTTTTTAAAAAATTTTGGTTTGGGGCCCCGCACCCCCCCCCCCCAAAACGGGAAAAACCTTTTTGTTGAAATCCCCAATGCCTCAAGAATCCCCCCCCCCTAACGGAAAAAAGGGGCCCCCGCCCCAAACCCTCCCCTAGCAAAAAACGGAAACCTGCGCCCCCCGGCCCCTGGGGTTCCCTGATTCCTGACCCCTCCCCAGAAAAAAAATTTCCCGGTTTTTTCCCCCTTTCCCGTTTCCCCCGCCCTTTGGTGGTTAAGACTGCCCCCGGGGGGGGTTGACCCCCAAAAAACCCCCCCTTCCGGGGCTCCCCCCCCTTTGTCTTTCGTTTGCCTGTACTAAAAGAATCCTATTGTGCCAAAAACCCTGGTTTTAAACCAAAGGGGAAATTCCAAAAAGACCCAATTGGGAAAAAAAAAAAAAGGGCTATAAACCCCCCAAAAGGGAAGGGGGGGGTTTTATCCTTTTGGGGGAAGTTTTTTCCCCAAAAAGAGAAAAATAAGAAAAAGGGGAAACGTTTAATAAAAAAGAAAGGGAAAATTTTTTCCCCAAATTCTTTTTTGAAAAGGTGGTTGAATCGGGGCAGCAAAATCCGGTTTTAAATAAAAAAGAAAAACCTTTATTGAAACTCCTTTTGCCCGACAATTGGGTTTTACCCACCCCGGGGATACAAGATCAGGGGAAAAAGCCCAAGGTCTTTATTAAAAAAAAAAACCAAAGAAAGCCAAAAAAAGGAAACCCCCCTTAAAAATAATTGGAAAACCAAAGTTTGGTTTTAAAAAGAAAGAACTAAATTCAAAAATAAAAAAAAAGTAAAAAAAATTTAAAAAAAAAAGCCAAAGGGAGGGGTTTTTTTAAATAGGCCAAAAAAAAATAACAGGTTTTATTTCAAATATAAGCATAGGGCCTGTTTTAAAAAAGGAAAGGCTTTTTAAACCCCCCTGTCCATCCGGTTGGGCCTGTTTCCCCAAAAAAGGATTTTTTTTGGTGAAATGTGAGTAAAAAGGGGGTTTTCCCCGGGAAATGGTTTAACCCCCTGCCCCCCAAAAGGGGAAAGGGGCCTTTTCCCAAAGGGACTGGGACACCCCCCCCCCCGGGAAAGGGGCCGGGACCCAAAGGGGGAAATTTTTTTTTCCCCCCCCCCTTTGGGGGGCCTTAAAAAGGAAGGCTTTTTGATCCCCCCTCCCCCAGAAAGGGATAGGGGCCGACCAAGGGGCTGGTTTGTTCCCCCCTCCCCATAATGGGATATGGCCCTTTTTTTCACAAAAAACTTTTAACCCCCCCCCCCCCTTTTTTTTGGGAAAAGGACCGTTTCCCAAAAAGATTTTTTCCCCCCCCCCCCTTTTTTTTAAAGGGGGGTTTTAAAAAAAAAGGGGGGGGTTTTTCCCCCCCTTTTTTCCAACGGTATACCGTTTAAAGGAAAGGGCGTTTGGAATCCCCCCCCCCATAGGGAAAAGGGGTTTAAAGGGAAGATTTTTGAACCCCCCCTACTTCCTAATAATAGGGTTTTTTTCCCAAAAAAGGGTTAAAGTCCCCCTATTTCCATAATAGATAGGGTGTTTTAAAAAATTTTATTCCCCCCTCCCCAGAAGGGGGGGAGGGTACCAAAGGAAAGGGTTTTCCCCCCTACTCCATAGGAACCTTTCCCAAAGGAAGGTGGTTTACATGTCCCGAAGGGACTGGTTTGACATGTCCCCCTGGCCCTCCAGGTAATCTGAGATATGGGCCTCTATTCCCAAAGGAAGGGACTGGTTTGGACATGTCCCCCTGCCCTCCAGTAACGGAGATTGGGGCCTGTATTCCCAAAGGAAGGGAATGGTTTGGACATGTCCCCCCTTGCCCTCCAGTAACTGCGATATGGGCCTGTATTCCCAAAGGAAGGACTGGTTTGACATGTCCCCATGGCCCTCCAGGGGGGGCAAGTAATGCGATATGGGGCCTGTATTCCCAAAGGAAGGACTGGTTTGACATTGTCCCCCCTTCTTCCAGTAACTGGATATGGGCCTGTACTTCCCAAAGGAAGGGACTGGTTTGACATGTCCCCCCTATCTTCCAGTAACTGAGATATGGGCCCTGTATTCACAAAAGAAGGACTGGTTTGACATGTCCCCCCCTATCTTCCAGTAACTGAGATATGGGCCTGTATTCCCAAAGGAAGGACTGGTTTGACATGTCCCCCCTATCTTCCAGTAACTGAGATATGGGCCTGTATTCCCAAAGGAAGGACTGGTTTGACATGTCCCCCTGCCCTCCAGTAACTGAGATATGGGCCTGTATTCCCAAAGGAAGGACTGGTTTGACATGTCCCCCTGCCCTCCAGTAACTGAGATATGGGCCTGTATTCCCAAAGGAAGGACTGGTTTGACATGTCCCCCCTATCTTCCAGTAACTGAGATATGGGCCTGTATTCCCAAAGGAAGGACTGGTTTGACATGTCCCCCCTATCTTCCAGTAACTGAGATATGGACCTGTATTCCCAAAGGAAGGACTGGTTTGACATGTCCCCCCTATCTTCCAGTAACTGCGATATGGGCCTGTATTCCCAAAGGAAGGACTACTGAACTAAGAGTTTTGATCCTTGATCAGTGCTTTTACTCTGAGACGCTTCGTGAACACTGGCCCTGGGGCCTAACTAAAGATAATATGGGAAGACCACAGCTGCAGATTTTATATAACTACTGGGTTACGTGGCACGGTCGCAGTACCACCTTATCTGGAAAAATGCTGCTTATGGAAAATATCGAATTGACAATCTACCCAATGGCCTCAATGCCAACTCCTCCTCCCCACCCTCTCAACGTGAGATAAAAGGACCCACTGCAGCCCACATATCCTCCTACCTAGCTATCCCAGCACACAGGAGCAGACCTGCAGACCAGACCCCAGGACCCTAGAGCCATTCTCCTGCCTACTTCAGTGACTCTTCACCAGAACAGAAACCTCTTCACCATGCCTGTTGCCCTCCGCTTCCTCTGCCTACTCAGCCTGGCTGTTGGTGCTCTACACTGCACTCCCGTGCCTGACCAGGAGGGGGAGCTCTCAGAGCCCCAGCACACCGCCTGTCCCCCGGGCTGGTCCAGTTTCAACAACCGCTGCTTCAAGTACTTCGCCTCTCCGCTGGACTGGGCCGATGCAGAGTCCTACTGCGTGACCCAGCGAGCCAACCTGGTCTCTGTGAACAGCAAAGGGGAATTCGACTTCGTGAAAAACCTGATCCATGGCTTCGACCCTGCTGAGAGCCATACCTGGATCGGGCTGAGTGACCTCCACGAGGAAGGGAGATGGATGTGGTCGGACGGCTCCAAGGTGGTCTACACGTTCTGGTCTCCAAAGGAGCCCAATAATGGAGATGGAAGGGAGAACTGTGTCCACACTAATAAGTTAAAGGAGAAGCTGTGGAACGACGAATTCTGCTCCAACAAGTATGCTTTTGTCTGCGCCACACGTCCCGGCCTCTGAACCTCTGAGTCTTTAGTTCAAAGATGCCTTGGTTTACATAAATAAAGAAAAACCTTTCATTGAAATCTCCTTGTTGGTCCTTTATCTGATTCAACTTGTGTTTTATTCTCCAGCCCTGGTTAGAATGACAAGTAGTCAGGGGTGGAAAAAGTAGCCAATTGTCATACTTGAGTAAAAGTATAGAGACCTTAATAGAAAGTTACTCAAGTAAAAGTGAAAGTCACCCTGTAAAATACTACTTGAGTAAAAGTCTAAAAGTATTTGGTTTTAAATATACTTAAGTATCAAAAGTACACGTAATTGCTAAAATATAATGAAGTATCAAAAGTAGAAGTAAAAATATAAATATTTTCAAATTCCTTACATTAAGCAAATGTGATGAGGTGGTTTTGAAGGAGTCAGGCGCAAGAGGGTCAATAACAGGATTTATTTCTGAACCACAGAGTTACGCAGTAATATGTAAAAACACTCCAGTGCACAAAACAGGCACACTGGAAAATACAAGACACACGGGGAATATTCCCAGCGATACAAAATACACGGAGCTCCACCGAGCTTCTCTCTCCTCCACAATAAACAATCACACACAAAGACCAGGGGGCAGAGGGAACACTTATACAGGTACTGATGAGGGGATATGAACCAGGTGTGTGTAATAAACAAGACAAAACAAATGGAATGATGAGATGAGGAGCGGCAGTGGCTAGAAGGCCGGGTGACGACGAACGCCGAAGCCTGCCTCGAACCAGGAGGGGAGGCAGCCTGTTTTTTTTTTCATTAATAGAGCCAGGGACACACTCCAACACTCAGACATTATTTACAAAAGATGCATTTGTGTTTAGTGAGTCCGCCAGATCAGAGGCAGTAGGGATGACCAGGGATGGTCTCGTGATAAGTGCATGAATTTCACAATTTCCTGTCCTGCTAAGCATTCAAAATGTAACGAGTACTTTGGGTTGTCAGGGAAAATGTATGGAGTAAAAAGTACATTATTTCCTTTAGGAATATAGTGAAGTTAAAAGTAAAAGTTGTCAAAAATAGGGTTCAACAACCGCTGCTTCAAGTACTTCGCCTCTCAGCTGGACTGGGCCGATGCAGAGTCCTACTGCGTGACCCAGGGAGCCAACCTGGCCTCTGTGAACAGCAAAGGGGAATTCGGCTTCGTGAAAAACCTGATCCATGACTTGGACCCTGCTGAGCGCAATACCTGGATCGGGCTGAGTGACTTCCACAAGGAAGGGAGATGGATGTGGTCGGACGGCTCCATGTTGGTCGACACGTTCTGGTCTCCAAATGAGCCCAATGATGAAGAAGGAAGGGAGAACTGTGTTCACACTAACAACATGAAGGACAAGCTGTGGAACGACATATTCTGCTCCAACAAGTATGCTTTTGTCTGCGCCACGCGTCCCGGCCTCTGAACCTCTGAGTCTTTAGTTCAAAGATGCCTTGGTTTACATAAATAAAGAAAAACCTTTCATTGAAATCTCCTTGTTGGTCCTTTATCTGATTCAACTTGTGTTTTATTCTCCAGCCCTGGTTAGAATGACAAGTAGTCAGTGGTGGAAAAAGTACCCAATTGTCATACTTGAGTAAAAGTATAGAGACCTTAATAGAAAGTTACTCAAGTAAAAGTGAAAGTCACCCTGTAAAATACTACTTGAGTAAAAGTCTAAAAGTATTTGGTTTTAAATATACTTAAGTATCAAAAGTACACGTAATTGCTAAAATATAATTAAGTATCAAAAGTAGAAGTAAAAATATAAATATTTTCAAATTCCTTACATTAAGCAAATGTGATGAGGTGGTTTTGAAGGAGTCAGGCGCAAGAGGGTCAATAACAGGATTTATTTCTGAACTCCAGTAACTGCGATATGGACCTGTATTCACAAAGGAAGGACTGGTTTGACATGTCCCCCCTATCTTCCAGTAACTGAGATATGGACCTGTATTCACAAAGGAAGGACTGGTTTGACATGTCCCCCCTATCTTCCAGTAACTGAGATATGGACCTGTATTCCCAAAGGAAGGACTGGTTTGACATGTCCCCCTGCCCTCCAGTAACTGAGATATGGACCTGTATTCACAAAGGAAGGACTGGTTTGACATGTCCCCCCTATCTTCCAGTAACTGCGATATGGGCCTGTATTCACAAAGGAAGGACTGGTTTGACATGTCCCCCCTATCTTCCAGTAACTGAGATATGGACCTGTATTCCCAAAGGAAGGACTGGTTTGACATGTCCCCCTGCCCTCCAGTAACTGAGATATGGACCTGTATTCACAAAGGAAGGACTGGTTTGACATGTCCCCCCTATCTTCCAGTAACTGCGATATGGGCCTGTATTCCCAAAGGAAGGACTGGTTTGACATGTCCCCCTGCCCTCCAGTAACTGAGATATGGGCCTGTATTCACAAAGGAAGGACTGGTTTGACATGTCCCCCCTATCTTCCAGTAACTGGGATATGGACCTGTATTCACAAAGGAAGGACTGGTTTGACATGTCCCCCTGCCCTCCAGTAACTGAGATATGGGCCTGTATTCCCAAAGGAAGGACTGGTTTGACATGTCCCCCTGCCCTCCAGTAACTGAGATATGGGCCTGTATTCCCAAAGGAAGGACTGGTTTGACATGTCCCCCTGCCCTCCAGTAACTGAGATATGGGCCTGTATTCCCAAAGGAAGGACTGGTTTGACATGTCCCCCCTGCCCTCCAGTAACTGAGATATGGGCCTGTATTCCCAAAGGAAGGACTGGTTTGACATGTCCCCCCTATCTTCCAGTAACTGAGATATGGGCCTGTATTCCCAAAGGAAGGACTGGTTTGACATGTCCCCCCTATCTTCCAGTAACTGCGATATGGGCCTGTATTCCCAAAGGAAGGACTGGTTTGACATGTCCCCCCTATCTTCCAGTAACTGAGATATGGGCCTGTATTCCCAAAGGAAGGACTACTGAACTAAGAGTTTTGATCCTTGATCAGTGCTTTTACTCTGAGACGCTTCGTGAACACTGGCCCTGGGGCCTAACTAAAGATAATATGGGAAGACCACAGCTGCAGATTTTATATAACTACTGGGTTACGTGGCACGGTTGCAGTACCACCTTATCTGGAAAAATGCTGCTTATGGAAAATATCGAATTGACAATCTACCAATGGCCTCAATGCCAACTCCTCCTCCCCACCCTCTCAACGTGAGATAAAAGGACCCACTGCAGCCCACATATCCTCCTACCTAGCTATCCCAGCACACAGGAGCAGACCTGCAGACCAGACCCCAGGACCCTAGAGCCATTCTCCTGCCTACTTCAGTGACTCTTCACCAGAACAAAAAACCTCTTCACCATGCCTGTTGCCCTCCGCTTCCTCTGCCTACTCAGCCTGGCTGTTGGTGCTCTACACTGCACTCCCGTGCCTGACCAGGAGGGGGAGCTCTCAGAGCCCCAGCACACCGCCTGTCCCCCGGGCTGGTCCAGTTTCAACAACCGCTGCTTCAAGTACTTCGCCACTCAGCTGGACTGGGCCGATGCAGAGTCCTACTGCGTGAACCAGGGAGCCAACCTGGTCTCTGTGAACAGCAAAGGGGAATTCGGCTTCGTGAAAAACCTGATCCATGACTTGGACCCTGCTGAGCGCTATACCTGGATCGGGCTGAGTGACATCCACAAGGAAGGGAGATGGATGTGGTCGGACGGCTCCAAGTTGGTCGACACGTTCTGGTCTCCAAATGAGCCCAATAATGAAGAAGGAAGGGAGAACTGTGTTCACACTAATAACGTAAAGGACAAGCTGTGGAACGACATATTCTGCTCCAACAAGTATGCTTTTGTCTGCGCCACGCGTCCCGGCCTCTGAACCTCTGAGTCTTTAGTTCAAAGATGCCTTGGTTTACATAAATAAAGAAAAACCTTTCATTGAAATCTCCTTGTTGGTCCTTTATCTGATTCAACTTGTGTTTTATTCTCCAGCCCTGGTTAGAATGACAAGTAGTCAGTGGTGGAAAAAGTACCCAATTGTCATACTTGAGTAAAAGTAAAAGAGACCTTAATAGAAAGTTACTCAAGTAAAAGTGAAAGTCACCCTGTAAAATACTACTTGAGTAAAAGTCTAAAAGTATTTGGTTTTAAATATACTTAAGTATCAAAAGTACACGTAATTGCTAAAATATAATTAAGTATCAAAAGTAGAAGTAAAAATATAAATATTTTCAAATTCCTTACATTAAGCAATGTGATTGGAGGTGGTTTTGAAGGAGTCAGGCGCAAGAGGGGTCAATAACAGCCGATTTATTTCTGAACTCCAGTAACTGCGATAGGCCTGTATTCACAAAGGAAGACTGTTTGACATGTCCCCCTTCTTCCAGTAACTATTATTCCCAAAGGGGACTGGTTTGACATGTCCCCTTCCCTCCAGTAACTGAGATATGGGCCTGTATTCCCAAAGAAGGACTGGTTTGACATTCCCCCTATCCAGTAACTGAGATATGGGCTGTATTCCCAAGAAGGACTGGTTTGACATGTCCCCCTGCCCTCCATAACTGAGATATGGGCCTGTATTCCAAAGGAAGGACTGGTTTGACATGGCCCCCTGCCCTCCTCTGAGATATGGACCTGTATTCCCAAGGAGACTGGTTTGACATGTCCCCTGCCCTCCAGTACTGCGATATGGGCCTGTATTCTGAAGTACTGATTCCTGTATTCCAAAGGAAGGACTGGTTTGACATGTCCCCTCCACTCCACGTAACTGGGAGCTTGGGCCTGTATTCACAAAGGAAGACTGTTTTGACATGTCCCCTCCTGCCCTCCACCTACTGAGATATGGACCTTATTCCAAAGAAGACTGGTTTGACATGTACCCAAACCTTTTCCAGTAACTGAATATGGCCCTGTATTCACTAAGGAAGGACTGGTTTACATGTCCCCCATCTCCTAACTGAGATATGGACCTGTATTCCCAAGGAGGACTGTTTGACAAATGTCCCCCTGCCCTCCAGTACTGAGATATGGCCTGTAATTCCCAAAAGTACTGGTTTGACATGTCCCCCTTTCCATAACTGAGTTGGAGTAATTCCCAAAGGAGGACTGGTTTGACTGTCCCCTCTTAGTAACTGAGATATGGCTGTATCCCAAAGGAGGACTGTTGAATGTCCCCCTAATTTTCAGTAACGCGATATGGACTGTATTCACAAAGGAAGGACTGTTTGACATGTCCCCCCTATCTTCCAGTAACTGAGATATGGACCTGTATTCCCAAAGGAAGGACTGGTTTGACATGTCCCCCTGCCCTCCAGTAACTGAGATATGGGCCTGTATTCCCAAAGGAAGGACTGGTTTGACATGTCCCCCCTATCTTCCAGTAACTGAGATATGGGCCTGTATTCACAAAGGAAGGACTGGTTTGACATGTCCCCCTGCCCTCCAGTAACTGAGATATGGGCCTGTATTCCCAAAGGAAGGACTGGTTTGACATGTCCCCCTGCCCTCCAGTAACTGAGATATGGGCCTGTATTCCCAAAGGAAGGACTGGTTTGACATGTCCCCCCTATCTTCCAGTAACTGAGATATGGGCCTGTATTCACAAAGGAAGGACTGGTTTGACATGTCCCCCTGCCCTCCAGTAACTGCGATATGGGCCTGTATTCCCAAAGGAAGGACTGGTTTGACATGTCCCCCTGCCCTCCAGTAACTGAGATATGGGCCTGTATTCCCAAAGGAAGGACTGGTTTGACATGTCCCCCCTATCTTCCAGTAACTGAGATATGGACCTGTATTCCCAAAGGAAGGACTGGTTTGACATGTCCCCCTGCCCTCCAGTAACTGCGATATGGGCCTGTATTCCCAAAGGAAGGACTGGTTTGACATGTCCCCCCTATCTTCCAGTAACTGAGATATGGGCCTGTATTCACAAAGGAAGGACTGGTTTGACATGTCCCCCCTATCTTCCAGTAACTGAGATATGGGCCTGTATTCCCAAAGGAAGGACTGGTTTGACATGTCCCCCCTATCTTCCAGTAACTGAGATATGGGCCTGTATTCCCAAAGGAAGGACTGGTTTGACATGTCCCCCCTGCCCTCCAGTAACTGCGATATGGGCCTGTATTCACAAAGGAAGGACTGGTTTGACATGTCCCCCTGCCCTCCAGTAACTGAGATATGGGCCTGTATTCACAAAGGAAGGACTGGTTTGACATGTCCCCCCTATCTTCCAGTAACTGCGATATGGGCCTGTATTCCCAAAGGAAGGACTACTGAACTAAGAGTTTTGATCCTTGATCAGTGCTTTTACTCTGAGACGCTTCGTGAACACTGGCCCTGGGGCCTAACTAAAGATAATATGGGAAGACCACAGCTGCAGATTTTATATAACTACTGGGTTACGTGGCACGGTCGCAGTACCACCTTATCTGGAAAAATGCTGCTTATGGAAAATATCGAATTGACAATCTACCAATGGCCTCAATGCCAACTCCTCCTCCCCACCCTCTCAACGTGAGATAAAAGGACCCACTGCAGCCCACATATCCTCCTACCTAGCTATCCCAGCACACAGGAGCAGACCTGCAGACCAGACCCCAGGACCCTAGAGCCATTCTCCTGCCTACTTCAGTGACTCTTCACCAGAACAGAAACCTCTTCACCATGCCTGTTGCCCTCCGCTTCCTCTGCCTACTCAGCCTGGCTGTTGGTGCTCTACACTGCACTCCCGTGCCTGACCAGGAGGGGGAGCTCTCAGAGCCCCAGCACACCGCCTGTCCCCCGGGCTGGTCCAGTTTCAACAACCGCTGCTTCAAGTACTTCGCCACTCAGCTGGACTGGGCCGATGCAGAGTCCTACTGCGTGAACCAGGGAGCCAACCTGGTCTCTGTGAACAGCAAAGGGGAATTCGACTTCGTGAAAAACCTGATCCATGGCTTCGACCCTGCTGAGAGCTTTACCTGGATCGGGCTGAGTGACCTCCACAAGGAAGGGAGATGGATGTGGTCGGACGGCTCCAAGTTGGTCGACACGTTCTGGTCTCCAAAGGAGCCCACTAATGGAGATGGAATGGAGAACTGTGTTCACACTAATAACTTAAAGGAGAAGCTGTGGAACGACGTATTCTGCTCCAGAAAGTATGCTTTTGTCTGCGCCACGCGTCCCGGCCTCTGAACCTCTGAGTCTTTAGTTCAAAGATGCCTTGGTTTACATAAATAAAGAAAAACCTTTCATTGAAATCTCCTTGTTGGTCCTTTATCTGATTCAACTTGTGTTTTATTCTCCAGCCCTGGTTAGAATGACAAGTAGTCAGGGGTGGAAAAAGTACCCAATTGTCATACTTGAGTAAAAGTATAGAGACCTTAATAGAAAGTTACTCAAGTAAAAGTGAAAGTCACCCTGTAAAATACTACTTGAGTAAAAGTCTAAAAGTATTTGGTTTTAAATATACTTAAGTATCAAAAGTACACGTAATTGCTAAAATATAATGAAGTATCAAAAGTAGAAGTAAAAATATAAATATTTTCAAATTCCTTACATTAAGCAAATGTGATGAGGTGGTTTTGAAGGAGTCAGGCGCAAGACGGTAAATAACAGGATTTATTTCTGAACCACAGAGTTACGCAGTAATATGTAAAAACACTCCAGTGCACAAAACAGGCACACTGGAAAATACAAGACACACGGGGAATATTCCCAGCGATACAAAATACACGGAGCTCCACCGAGCTTCTCTCTCCTCCACAATAAACAATCACACACAAAGACCAGGGGGCAGAGGGAACACTTATACAGGTACTGATGAGGGGATATGAACCAGGTGTGTGTAATAAACAAGACAAAACAAATGGAATGATGAGATGAGGAGCGGCAGTGGCTAGAAGGCCGGTGACGACGAACGCCGAAGCCTGCCTCGAACCAGGAGAGGAGGCAGCCTGTTTTTTTTTTCATTAATAGAGCCAGGGACACACTCCAACACTCAGACATTATTTACAAAAGATGCATTTGTGTTTAGTGAGTCCGCCAGATCAGAGGCAGTAGGGATGACCAGGGATGATCTCTTGATAAGTGCATGAATTTCACAATTTCCTGTCCTGCTAAGCATTCAAAATGTAACGAGTACTTTGGGTTGTCAGGGAAAATGTATGGAGTAAAAAGTACATTATTTCCTTTAGGAATATAGTGAAGTTAAAAGTAAAAGTTGTCAAAAATAGGGTTCAACAACCGCTGCTTCAAGTACTTCGCCTCTCAGCTGGACTGGGCCGATGCAGAGTCCTACTGCGTGACCCAGGGAGCCAACCTGGCCTCTGTGAACAGCAAAGGGGAATTCGGCTTCGTGAAAAAACCTGATCCATGGCTTCGACCCTGCTGAGAGCAATACCTGGATCGGGCTGAGTGACCTCCACAAGGAAGGGAGATGGATGTGGTCGGACGGCTCCAAGGTGGTCTACACGTTCTGGTCTCCAAATGAGCCCAATAATCTAAGTGGAAGTGAGAACTGTGTTCACACTAATAACTTAAAGGAGAAGCTGTGGAACGACACGCTCTGCTCCAACAAGTATGCTTTTGTCTGCGCCACGCGTCCCGGCCTCTGAACCTCTGAGTCTTTAGTTCAAAGATGCCTTGGTTTACATAAATAAAGAAAAACCTTTCATTGAAATCTCCTTGTTGGTCCTTTATCTGATTCAACTTGTGTTTTATTCTCCAGCCCTGGTTAGAATGACAAGTAGTCAGTGGTGGAAAAAGTACCCAATTGTCATACTTGAGTAAAAGTATAGAGACCTTAATAGAAAGTTACTCAAGTAAAAGTGAAAGTCACCCTGTAAAATACTACTTGAGTAAAAGTCTAAAAGTATTTGGTTTTAAATATACTTAAGTATCAAAAGTACACGTAATTGCTAAAATATAATTAAGTATCAAAAGTAGAAGTAAAAATATAAATATTTTCAAATTCCTTACATTAAGCAAATGTGATGAGGTGGTTTTGAAGGAGTCAGGCGCAAGAGGGTAAATAACAGGATTTATTTCTGAACTCCAGTAACTGCGATATGGGCCTGTATTCACAAAGGAAGGACTGGTTTGACATGTCCCCCCTATCTTCCAGTAACTGAGATATGGGCCTGTATTCACAAAGGAAGGACTGGTTTGACATGTCCCCCTGCCCTCCAGTAACTGCGATATGGGCCTGTATTCACAAAGGAAGGACTGGTTTGACATGTCCCCCCTATCTTCCAGTAACTGAGATATGGGCCTGTATTCCCAAAGGAAGGACTGGTTTGACATGTCCCCCCTATCTTCCAGTAACTGAGATATGGGCCTGTATTCCCAAAGGAAGGACTGGTTTGACATGTCCCCCCTGCCCTCCAGTAACTGAGATATGGACCTGTATTCACAAAGGAAGGACTGGTTTGACATGTCCCCCCTATCTTCCAGTAACTGAGATATGGGCCTGTATTCCCAAAGGAAGGACTGGTTTGACATGTCCCCCCTATCTTCCAGTAACTGAGATATGGGCCTGTATTCCCAAAGGAAGGACTGGTTTGACATGTCCCCCTGCCCTCCAGTAACTGAGATATGGGCCTGTATTCACAAAGGAAGGACTGGTTTGACATGTCCCCCCTATCTTCCAGTAACTGAGATATGGGCCTGTATTCCCAAAGGAAGGACTGGTTTGACATGTCCCCCCTGCCCTCCAGTAACTGAGATATGGACCTGTATTCCCAAAGGAAGGACTGGTTTGACATGTCCCCCCTATCTTCCAGTAACTGAGATATGGGCCTGTATTCCCAAAGGAAGGACTGGTTTGACATGTCCCCCCTATCTTCCAGTAACTGAGATATGGGCCTGTATTCCCAAAGGAAGGACTGGTTTGACATGTCCCCCTGCCCTCCAGTAACTGAGATATGGGCCTGTATTCCCAAAGGAAGGACCACTGAACTAAGAGTTTTGATCCTTGATCAGTGCTTTTACTCTGAGACGCTTCGTGAACACTGGCCCTGGGGCCTAACTAAATATAATATGGGAAGACCACAGCTGCAGATTTTATATAACTACTGGGTTACGTGGCACGGTCGCAGTACCACCTTATCTGGAAAAATGCTGCTTATGGAAAATATCGAATTGACAATCTACCAATGGCCTCAATGCCAACTCCTCCTCCCCACCCTCTCAACGTGAGATAAAAGGACCCACTGCAGCCCACATATCCTCCTACCTAGCTATCCCAGCACACAGGAGCAGACCTGCAGACCAGACCCCAGGACCCTAGAGCCATTCTCCTGCCTACTTCAGTGACTCTTCACCAGAACAGAAACCTCTTCACCATGCCTGTTGCCCTCCGCTTCCTCTGCCTACTCAGCCTGGCTGTTGGTGCTCTACACTGCACTCCCGTGCCTGACCAGGAGGGGGAGCTCTCAGAGCCCCAGAACACCGCCTGTCCCCCGGGCTGGTCCAGTTTCAACAACCGCTGCTTCAAGTACTTCGCCTCTCGGCTGGACTGGGCCGATGCAGAGTCCTACTGCGTGACCCAGGGAGCCAACCTGGTCTCTGTGAACAGCAAAGGGGAATTCGACTTCGTGAAAAACCTGATCCATGACTTCGACCCTGCTGAGAGCTTTACCTGGATCGGGCTGAGTGACCTCCACAAGGAAGGGAGATGGATGTGGTCGGACGGCTCCAAGGTGGTCTACACGTTCTGGTCTCCAAATGAGCCCAATAATGGAGGTGGAAGGGAGAACTGTGTTCACACTAACGAGTTAAAAAACAAGCTGTGGAACGACGTATTCTGCTCCAACAAGTATGCCTTTGTCTGCACCACGCGTCCCAGCCTCTGAACCTCTGAGTCTTTAGTTCAAAGATGCCTTGGTTTACATAAATAAAGAAAAACCTTTCATTGAAATCTCCTTGTTGGTCCTTTATCTGATTCAACTTGTGTTTTATTCTCCAGCCCTGGTTAGAATGACAAGTAGTCAGGGGTGGAAAAAGTACCCAATTGTCATACTTGAGTAAAAGTATAGAGACCTTAATAGAAAGTTACTCAAGTAAAAGTGAAAGTCACCCTGTAAAATACTACTTGAGTAAAAGTCTAAAAGTATTTGGTTTTAAATATAGTTAAGTATCAAAAGTACACGTAATTGCTAAAATATAATTAAGTATCAAAAGTAGAAGTAAAAATATAAATATTTTCAAATTCCTTACATTAAGCAAATGTGATGAGGTGGTTTTGAAGGAGTCAGGCGCAAGACGGTAAATAACAGGATTTATTTCTGAACCACAGAGTTACGCAGTAATATGTAAAAACACTCCAGTGCACAAAACAGGCACACTGGAAAATACAAGACACACGGGGAATATTCCCAGCGATACAAAATACACGGAGCTCCACCGAGCTTCTCTCTCCTCCACAATAAACAATCACACACAAAGACCAGGGGGCAGAGGGAACACTTATACAGGTACTGATGAGGGGATATGAACCAGGTGTGTGTAATAAACAAGACAAAACAAATGGAATGATGAGATGAGGAGCGGCAGTGGCTAGAAGGCCGGTGACGACGAACGCCGAAGCCTGCCCGAACAAGGAGGGGAGGCAGCCTGTTTTTTTTTTCATTAATAGAGCCAGGGACATACTCCAACACTCAGACATTATTTACAAAAGATGCATTTGTGTTTAGTGAGTCCGCCAGATCAGAGGCAGTAGGGATGACCAGGGATGGTCTCGTGATAAGTGCATGAATTTCACAATTTCCTGTCCTGCTAAGCATTCAAAATGTAACGAGTACTTTGGGTTGTCAGGGAAAATGTATAGAGTAAAAAGTACATTATTTCCTTTAGGAATATAGTGAAGTTAAGAGTAAAAGTTGTCAAAAATAGGGTTCAACAACCGATGCTTCAAGCACTTCGCCTCTCAGCTGGACTGGGCCGATGCAGAGTCCTACTGCGTGAACCAGGGAGCCAACCTGGTCTCTGTGAACAGCAAAGGGGAATTCGGCTTCGTGAAAAACCTGATCCATGGCTTCGACCCTGCTGAGAGCAATACCTGGATCGGGCTGAGTGACCTCCACAAGGAAGGGAGATGGATGTGGTCGGACGGCTCCAAGGTGGTCTACATGTTCTGGTCTCCAAAGGAGCCCAATAATCTAAGTGGAAGTGAGAACTGTGTTCACACTAATAACTTAAAGGAGAAGCTGTGGAACGACACGCTCTGCTCCAACAAGTATGCCTTTGTCTGTGCCACGCGTCCCGGCCTCTGAACCTCTGAGTCTTTAGTTCAAAGATGCCTTGGTTTACATAAATAAAGAAAAACCTTTCATTGAAATCTCCTTGTTGGTCCTTTATCTGATTCAACTTGTGTTTTATTCTCCAGCCCTGGTTAGAATGACAAGTAGTCAGGGGTGGAAAAAGTACCCAATTGTCATACTTGAGTAAAAGTATAGAGACCTTAATAGAAAGTTACTCAAGTAAAAGTGAAAGTCACCCTGTAAAATACTACTTGAGTAAAAGTCTAAAAGTATTTGGTTTTAAATATACTTAAGTATCAAAAGTACACGTAATTGCTAAAATATAATTAAGTATCAAAAGTAGAAGTAAAAATATAAATATTTTCAAATTCCTTACATTAAGCAAATGTGATGAGGTGGTTTTGAAGGAGTCAGGCGCAAGACGGTAAATAACAGGATTTATTTCTGAACCACAGAGTTACGCAGTAATATGTAAAAACACTCCAGTGCGCAAAACAGGCACACTGGAAAATACAAGACACACGGGGAATATTCCCAGCGATACAAAATACACGGAGCTCCACCGAGCTTCTCTCTCCTCCACAATAAACAATCACACACAAAGACCAGGGGGCAGAGGGAACACTTATACAGGTACTGGTGAGGGGATATGAACCAGGTGTGTGTAATAAACAAGACAAAACAAATGGAATGATGAGATGAGGAGCGGCAGTGGCTAGAAGGCCGGTGACGACGAACGCCGAAGCCTGCCTCGAACCAGGAGAGGAGGCAGCCTCGGAGGAAGTCGTGACAGCAAAGCAGACGGCACCATTTTCTTGTTTTTTTTTTTATTAATAGAGCCAGGGACACACTCCAACACTCGCCCTGTCAGTCAGCTCAGCCAGAGATTGGCCCTATGTTTTCAAGACATCTGTGAAGCCGTGTTAGTTAGCTCAGCCAGGGATTGGCCCTATGTTTTCAAGACATCTGTGGAGCCGTGTTAGTTAGCTCAGCCAGGGATTGGCCCTATGTTTTCAAGACATCTGTGGAGCCATGTTAGTCAGCTCAGCCAGAGATTGGCCCTATGTTTTCTGGGACACAACAACAATCATTACATTAGTTTCATGTCATATAGGAGCGAAAGGGGAGAAACACAGAAATGAGTCCCATATGTCACCCTAGGAACGGATTGGCCTTATGCCATATGTTGTCTGGGACATGTCTAATGCGCTGATCAGTACATGTCCTAAAGGGTCACGTCCTGTCCTATACTGTACGTCAACAGTGTAGAGAGGTCATGGGTAATAAAAAAGCTAAAGACACAACAATGTCTGCATCCCAAATGGCACCCTATTCCCTATATAACGCTCTGGTAAAAAGTAGTGCACTTTATAAGTTATAGGGTGCCATTTGAGACGCATCCAACGACTCACCAGTCAGTTTAACTGGTTCTATACTTTACAGATAATAATAATATAATAATAATAATAATAATAATAATAATAATAATAATAATAATAATAATATGCCATTTAGCAGACGCTTTTATCCAAAGCGACTTACAGTCATGTGCGCATACATTTTTACATATGGGTGGTCCCGGGGATCGAACCCACTACCCTGGGCGTTACAAGCGCCGTGCTCTACCATGCTGAGCTACAGAGGACCTTTAAATTGTTTAACTTGGGTCAAACATTTTGGGTAGCCTTCCATAAGCTTCTCACAATAAGTTGGGTGAATGTTGGCCCATTCCTCCTGACAGAGCTGGTGTAACTGAGTCAGGTTTGTAGGCCTCCTTGCTCGCACATGCTTTTTCAGTTCTGCCCACAAATGCTCTATAGGATTGAGGTCAGGGCTTTGTGATGGCCACTCCAATACCTTGACTTTGTTGTCCTTAAGCCATTTTGCCACAACTTTGGAAGTATGCTTGGGGTCATTGTCCATTTGGAAGACCCATTTGCGACCAAACTTTAACTTCCTGACTGATGTCTTGAGATGTTGCATCAATATATCCACATAATTTTCCTTCCTCATGATGCCATCTATTTTGTGAAGTGCACCAGTCCCTCCTGAAGCAAAGCACCCCCACAGCATGATGCTGCCACCCCCATGCTTCACGGTTGGGATGGTGTTCTTCGCTTTGCAAGCATCCCCCTTTTTCCTCCAAACATAACGATGGTCATTATGGCCAAACAGTTCTATTTTTGTTTCATCAGACCAAAGTACATTTCTCCAAAAAGTATGATCTTTGTCCCCATGTGCAGTTGCAAACCGTAGTCTGGCTTTTTTATGGCGGTTTTGGAGCAGTGGCTTCTTCCATGCTGAGCGGCCTTTCAGGTTATGTCGATATAGGACTAGTTTTACTGTGGATATAGATACTTTTGTACCTGTTTCCTCCAGCATCTTCACAAGGTCCTTTGCTGTTGTTCTGGGATTGATTTGCACTTTCCGCACCAAAGTACGTTCATCTCTAGGAGACAGAATGCATCTCCTTCCTGAGCGTTATGACGGCTGCGTGGTCCCATGGTGTTTATACTTCGTACTATTGTTTGTACAGATGAACGTGGTACCTTCAGGCGTTTGGAAATTGCTCCCAAGGATGAACCAGACTTGTGTACCACCACTTACACATACACCAAACACACACTGATATCTATCTATCTATCTATCTATCTATCTATCTATCTATCTATCTATCTATCTATCTATTACATTTTAGTCATTTAGCAGACACTCTTATCCAGAGCGACTTACAGTTAGTGAATACATATTTTTTTTATACTGGCCCCCCGTGGGAATCGAACCCACAACCCTGGCGTTGCAAACGCCATGCTCTATCAACTGAGCTACATCCCTGCCGGCCATTCCCTCCCCTACCCTGGACGACGCTGGGCCAATTGTGCGCCGCCCATGAGTCTCCCGGTCGCGGCCGGCTGCGACAGAGCCTGGATTCGAACCAGGATCTCTAGTGGCACAGCCTTAGACCACTGCACCACTCAGGAGACTATCTATCTCAGAATCTATCTATCTATCTATCTATCTATCTATCTATCTATCTATCTAACTATCTATCTATCTATCTAAGGTTTCTGTACCAAATATTAGGTTCTGCTTTTCTGATGTATCAAATACTTATGTCATTTAATACAATGCAAATTAATTACTTAAAAAATCATACAATGTGATTTTCTGGATTTTTGTTTTAGATTCCGTCTCTCACAGTTGAAGTGTACCTATGATAAAAATTACAGACCTCTGCATGCTTTGTAAGTAGGAAAACTGCAAAATCGGCAATGTAATCAAATACTTCTTCCTCTGCTGGTCTCTCTCTCGTCTAGAGAGAGATCTCTCTCTCGCGAATAGAGCAGAGAGAGAGAGCTCCTCTCTAGAGAGAGATCTCTCTCTTAGAGCTGACGAGCGCTCTATGCTCTCTCTCTCTCTGCTCGCTCTATACGCTTCGATCTCTATCTATACTCTCTCATCTCTCTCTCTCAGCGTCCTCTCTCCTATTCTCTCTTCCTCTTTGCTCTCTCATTCATTTGCGAGCTGCAAGACAGTGTTATATGTTGAACCAAGCGTGCCCATAACATGAAGCTGCCACCAAAATACTATGAAAATACATAGGATCAACAACCTTGTACTCAGTCCACATTACCGGCCTGCATGACAAAGTGAAAAGAATGACGCCTGTGCTAAAAGATCCACTGCAAATCATCCATTCTGTTTGCAACAAGGCCAGTAAGAAATACTGCAAGACAACACGACAAGTATGTTACATTTTTGGCTACAGGCTTGGGTCAAATCCAATACAACACAGAGTGAAACCCTCTGTATTTTCAAGTATTGTGGTGGCAGCATCATGTTATGGGTATGCTTGTCATCGGCAGGGACTGGGGAGTTTGTCAGGATCAGAATAAATATGAAAGGAGCAAAGCCCAGGTAAAAAAGTTAGAGGAAAACCCACCTCAGTCTTCTGAATACCTAACCTGTGACAGGCCCTGGTCAAAAGTAGTGCACTATATAGGGAATAGGGTGGTATTTGGGACGTAGTGGGAGTACAGTGTCGCAGGGTTTAAATAAACAGAGCAGGAGAATTCTTCAGCATGAACAACTTCTATAAACATGAAATACATAAACAGTGAACTCAGAATAACACTGACGGCAGCTCAGTCCAACAAACCACAGCAGCAAACAATACGCTTGCTACGGGCTACCCACAGAGGTGGCAATGATGTAAACAGACTCATTTTCCAGGGCTCTCCAACCCTGTTTCTGGAGAGCTACCGTCCTGTAGGTTTTCACTCCAACCCTAATCTAGCCGCACCTGATTCTAATAATTAGCTGGTTGAATCAGGTTATTTAGCCTACCACTGGGGTTGGAGTGAAAACCTACAGGAGGGTATCTCTCCAGGAACAGGGTTGAGGTTAAAACCTACAGGAGGGTATCTCTCCAGGAACAGGGTTGGAGGTTAAAACCTACAGGAGGGCATCTCTCCAGGAACAGGGTTGGAGTTAAAACCTCCAGGAGGGTATCTCTCCAGGAACAGGGTTGAGGTTTAAACCTACAGGAGGGTATCTCTCCAGGAACAGGGTTGGAGGTTAAAACCTCCAGGAGGGTATCTCTCCAGGAACAGGGTTGGAGTTAAACCTCCAGGAGGGTATCTCTCCAGGAACAGGGTTGGAGAGCCCTGGATTAGAGCCTTCACATTGGGGAATGAAGTCATGTGCTGTGGCCAACAAACAGCACCCTATTCTTTATTTACAGCGCTGTGGACTCTCGTTAAAAATAGTGCACTATATAGGGAATAGGGTGCCATTGGACTCTAGTCAAAAGTAGTGCACTATTTAGGGAACAGGGTGCCATTCTCTGGTCTAAAGTAGTGCACTATATAGGGAACAGGGTGCCATTGGACTCTAGTCAAAAGTAGTGCACTATATAGGGAATAGGGTGCCATTGGACTCTAGTCAAAAGTAGTGCACTATTTAGGGAACAGGGTGCCATTCTCTGGTCTAAAGTAGTGCACTATATAGGGAATAGGGTTCCATTTGGGACAAAGACATGGATGTGCTCATCTTCACATTTCTCTGTTCTTTTATTTTTGCTCTCCATTTTGTGTTTTGCCAAATACATGACCTGTGGTGACTATACCTGATGAATAAGACATGTTGGGAATGTAGTATTTTATACAGTACATGACATGTGGTGGCTATACATTTACATTTTAGTCATTTAGCAGACGCTCTTATCCAGAGCGACTTACAGTTAGTGAGTGCATACATTTTCATACTGGCCCCCCGTGGGAAACGAACCCACAACCCTGACGTTGCAAGCGCCATGCTCTACCACCTGAGCTACACGGGGCCACTATACCTGATGAATAAGATATGTTGGGAATGGGGTATTTATATACAGTACATGAATTACACAGCAGTAAAATCTTACAAACATTGACATCTATTCTGCCGATAAAACTATTCCACAGAGTCTTAAATGTATAATATTTCATTCAAATGCACAAACACATTTATCAATGCAGGCAAGTAGCACTCCATTATAAGCTCTGTCCCAAATGGCACAGTATTCCCTATATAGCGCACTACTTTTGACTAGACCTGTATCAAAAGTAGTGCACTAACTAGTGAATAGAGTGGCATTTGGGACACACCCTTAAAGTAGTAATTCCTGGAGAGTTGACAAGTTAAAAATTAAATTCATTTGTACTGTCAGAAAGTTCAGTTCAGAGTTGTGTTCAATCTTCAAAAAGGAAATGTCAAGTCGAGCCCTTCGACGCCTCATCAGGTTTTCCATTAACCACAGTCATAATAAAAGTCATGTTTTGTTCTGTTACATTCACAATATATCATTTTAATAAGAGCCTTGCTGAATACTGGTGGTAGTTCAAAATGTTTCAGGGTCACCTCCTTTCACAGTTATTTAATTAAAACAATCAAATGTTGTCACTCAGAAGTCAGTTCCTGCCAGGCAAGCCTGATGAATAGCTCCGTCAATCAGAGGTTGCAGGAGCTGAAGAGTTTGTCTGCATTGCCCTGTTTCAGGTCTGTGTGTTTGGAATATTTTAAGAGCCTTGCTGAATAGTTCAAATGTTCTCAAGATCACCTGCTTTCACAGCTATTCGATTGATTGTGGGGCCTAATCCAATCAAATCCAATCAATTAGTCAATCTCCCAAATCTAAGTCAGCGCCATGTCTCAGTTCTCCAAGTCACCCTGATTAACAGTATAACCAATCACAGGCTTCAGTTGAAGAGTGTGTCTGCGTTGGCTGTTTCAGGTTTGTGTGTTTGAAAGCCTCGTCACTAAACCAGAATTTAACAAATACAGCATTTGAAGCGTCGTTAGACTTGTAATGTGGGCTCCATTATTCCTGTCTGAAGGTCGCAATCTGCTTGGTCCCAGTCATCCAAGTCTTTGTCCCAGTCCCAGTCTTGTCCATCCCAGTCTTGTCCAGTCCCAGTCTTGTCCCAGTCCCATCTGTCCAGTCCCCGTCTTGTCCCAGTCCCAGTCTTGTCCCAGTCCAGTCTTGTCCAGTCCTTCCCAGTCTTGTCCAGTCCCTTCTTGTCCACAGTCTTGTCCCAGTCTTGTCCAGTCCCAGTCCCAGTCTTGTCCCAGTCCATGTCTTGTCCCATTCCAGTCTTGTCCCATTCTAGTCTTGTCCCAGTTTGTCCCAGTCTTGTCCCCCGTCCCAGTCTGTGTCCATCTTGTTCCATCTTGTCTTCCCAGTCCCAGTCTTTGTCCCAGTACCAGTCTTTGTCCCAGTCCCAGTCTTGTCCCAGTCCAGTCCCAGTCTTGTCCCAGTCCAGTCTTGTCCCAGTCCCAGTCCCAGTCTTGTCCCAGTCCCAGTCTGTCCAGTCCCAGTCTTGTCCAGTCCCAGTCTTGTCCCAGTCCAGTCCCAGTCTTGTCCCAGTCCTGTCCCAGTCTTGTCCCAGTCCCAGTCCCAGTCTTGTCCCAGTCCCAGTCTTGTCCCAGTCCCAGTCTTGTCCCAGTCCAGTCTTGTCCCAGTCCCAGTTCCCAGTCCCAGTCTTGTCCAGTCCCAGTCTTGTCCCAGTCTTGTCCCAGTCTTTGTCCCAGTCCCAGTCTTGTCCCAGTCTTGTCCCAGTCTTGTCCCAGTCCCAGTCTTGTCCCAGTCCCATTCTTGTCACAGTCTTGTCCCAGTCTTGTCCCAGTCCCAGTCCCAGTCTTGTCCCAGTCCCAGTCCCAGTCTTGTCCCAGTCCCAGTCCCAGTCTTGTCCCAGTCCCAGTCCCAGTCTTGTCCCAGTCCCAGTCTTGTCCCAGTCTAGTCTGTCCCAGTCTTGTCCCAGTCTTGTCCCAGTCCCAGTCTTGTCCCAGTCCTAGTCTTGTCCCAGTCCCAGTCTTGTCCCAGTCCCAGTCTTGTCCCAGTCCCAGTCCCAGTCTTGTCCCAGTCCCAGTCTTGTCCCAGTCCCAGTCTTGTCCCAGTCCCAGTCCCAGTCTTGTCCCAGTCCCAGTCTTGTCCCAGTCCCAGTCTTGTCCCAGTCCCATCTTTGTCCCAGTCCCAGTCCCAGTCTTGTCCCAGTCCCAGTCCCAGTCTTGTCCCAGTCCCAGTCCCAGTCTTGTCCCAGTCCCAGTCTTGTCCCAGTCCCAGTCTTGTCCCAGTCCCAGTCTTGTCCCAGTCCCAGTCTTGTCCCAGTCCCAGTCTTGTCCCAGTCCCAGTCCCAGTCTTGTCCCAGTCCCAGTCCCAGTCTTGTCCCAGTCCCAGTCTTGTCCCAGTCCCAGTCCCTTGTCCCAGTCCCAGTCTTGTCCCGTCCAGTCTTGTCCCAGTCCCAGTCTGTCCCAGTCCCAGTCCCAGTCCCAGTCTTGTCCCAGTCCCAGTCTTGTCCCAGTCCCAGTCTTGCCTCCCACTGCAGGTCTGTATGTGCGGCAATGTGAATCCACCACAAGCTGCTGGTCAACAACTAAATAATTAGTGGCCAATAAAGGCAGCAGTTGAAGAGTACTTCTGTCTGCATTTTGGCTGCTTCATCAAGAGATTCATTTTGGCTGCTTCATGAAGAGATTCATTTTGGCTGCTTCATGAAGAGATTATTTTTGGCTGCTACATGAAGAGATGAATGTGTTTGAAATCCCAAGAGCTGGTTAGTCCCAGTCCCAGTCCATGTCCTGTTCTGTCCTCCAACTTCCCTCAGCTCAGATTTACTGGTGGACTGTGTGTGTGTGTGTGTGTGTGTGTGTGTGTGTGTGTGTGTGTGTGTGTGTGTGTGTGTGTGTGTGTGTGTGGGTGTGTGTGCGTGTATGGTGGTATACTCTATGTGTGTGGTCAGATGTTCGACGTAGAGTGGTGTGTGTTTTTGTTTGTTTGTTTGTTTGTTTGTTTGTTTGTTTGTTTGTTTGTTGTTTGTTTTTGTTTGTTGTTTGTTTGTTTGTTGTTGTTTGTTTGTTTGTTTGTGTGTGTGTGTGTGTGTGTGGTGTGTGTGTTGTGTGTGTGTGTGTGTGTGTGTGTGTGTGTGTGTGTGTGTGTGTGTGTGTGTGTGTGTGTGTGTGTGTGTGTGTGTGTGTGCGCGCGTGCGTGTGTTGTCAGATATTAGCGGTAATAGAGTGTGTGTGTGTGGTTGAGAAGTTCTCCATGCGGATGCGCACCACCTTCTCCTGTGGCGGTGGAGGGTAGAGGAACCGGCGGGTAAACACCTGTCGACACGCCTTCCGGAAGTTCTCTGACAGGAAGGCGTACAGGATGGGGTTAATGCAGGAGTTCCCGTACGCCAGGCAGTGGGAGATGATCCGGAACGCAAAGGAGGCGTCGTTGAGCGGGAAAACTCCAAACTCCACCCACATGGCGATGATGTGATGTGGCATCCAACAGGTCAGGAAGGCTGTGACCACCAGGAGGACTGTCTGGGCTGTCTGGGGGGGAGGGGGGACAAAATGATCATTACCAACCTGCCTTTACAGTCCCTGATGTATGAGGAAATAGTCTTACATCTACAATGGTCTTATTATTGATACATGATCTACTCTACCCTCTGTAAGTCGTGATAATGGTGTTATTATTGATACATGATCTACTCTAACTCTGTAAGTTGTGATAATGGTGTTATTATTGATACATGATCTACTCTAACTCTGTAAGTCGTGATAATGGTGTTATTATTGATACATGATCTACTCTACATCTGTAAGTCGTGATAATGGTGTTATTATTGATACATGATCTACTCTACCTCTGTAAGTCGTGATAATGGTGTTATTATTGATACATGATCTACTCTAACTCTGTAAGTTGTGATAATGGTGTTATTATTGATACATGATCTACTCTACCTCTGTAAGTTGTGATAATGGTGTTATTATTGATACATGATCTACTCTAACTCTGTAAGTCGTGATAATGGTGTTATTATTGATACATGATCTACTCTAACTCTGTAAGTCGTGATAATGGTGTTATTATTAGTACATGATCCACTCTACCTCTGTAAGTCGTGATAATGGTGTTATTATTAGTACATGATCCACTCTACCTCTGTAAGTCGTGATAATGGTGTTATTATTGATACATGATCCACTCTAACTCTGTAAGTCGTGATAATGGTGTTATTATTAGTACATTATCCACTCTACCTCTGTAAGTCGTGATAATGGTGTTATTATTGATACATGATCCACTCTAACTCTGTAAGTCATGATAATGGTGTTATTATTAGTACATGATCCACTCTACCTCTGTAAGTCGTGATAATGGTGTTATTATTGATACATGATCCACTCTAACTCTGTAAGTCGTGATAATGGTGTTATTATTGATACATAATCTACTCTACCTCTGTACGTCGTGATAATGGTGTTATTATTGATACATGATCTACTCTAACTCTGTAAGTTGTGATAATGGTGTTATTATTAGTACATGATCCACTCTACCTCTGTAAGTCGTGATAATGGATGAGACATACAGTACATGATGTTCATTACAACCCAGCTGGGGGCTAGCCCTGTTTTCATGTTTAACCATGATGACCCAGCTGGAGGATAGCCCTGTTTTCATGTTTAACCATGATGACCCAGCTGGAGGATAGCCCTGTTTTCATGTTTAACCATGATGACCCAGCTGGAGGATAGCCCTGTTTTCATGTTTAACCATGATGACCCAGCTGGGGGATAGCCCTGTTTTCATGTTTAACCATGATGACCCAGCTGGGGGCTAGCCCTGTTTTCATGTTTAACCATGATGACGCTGTGTGGTGCGGACGGCACTGACGGACCAACATATCATCCCCCCCTGGGAATGTTTCCTGTTCTCAGATGAAGACTGTTTTCCCTAGGCAGACGTTAGAAGTAATGTGTGAGGATAACTGCAAGCTGTGACTGATTACAGAGTCGCGCATCACCAGGGGGACTCATAATAATGGCACTGATACTAGAGAGAGTCTGATAAGGAGAGAACTGGCAACGATGTTCCACACGAAACAATAGAAAAGCTGCTTGACAACCTCCCAACTCATCATTGAGAAGGTTTGAGCTGGAAGGATATGTTTGCTTCAATGGCTTGGTGTCTCAGCCGGGGATGTTTGCTGGTGAGATGTATTTGTTTAATTTAAAAAGAGCCAATCAAATTCACTACAATATTAACAGTGTACACAGTAACGCCTAGGGGCCCAGAAGCCTTCAAACCAAGTCATAATCCCCACTCTACACCCCTGATATGGGCAATACATCTTAGAAATAACGATTCCAACCGTCAACCCTCTACACATCATTAGAGACCCCACACGTCAACCCTCTACACATCATTAGAGACCCCACACGTCAACCCTCTACACATCATTAGAGACCCCACACATGGTTTGCTGTCTGAATTGGAGTCCTATCAGATGGCAGACTAAATAATTTAAGGATTGATTAACGTGATCAGTCTGCAGTGTCACACAAAGACAACACTTGATGGGACTGAACGATTCCGGAAGAATACTGAATGATGATCTGAAACTGTCCAATCTTATTTTTTAAATGTTTATATGAGATTCTATTTAGGGGGTCTGCTTTTGCAAAAACAATCTTCCGATGATGCCACACATAGACAGAAGAATCATTCTCTCTCTCTACGGGGAAGACTTCAATGGTGTTCTGGCATCAGCTTTCTGCCTGAAAGACTCCCTGTGTGTGTGCGTTGCATGTGCGTGCGTGTGTGTGTATGTGTACGTGCGTGCGTGTTTGTGTGTGTGTGCGGTGTGCCTGTTGTGTGTGCGTGGGTGTGTATGTGTGCGTGCGTGCGTGTGGTGTGTGTGTGCCTGTGTGCCTGGTGGTGTGTGCGTGCGTGCATGTGTTGCGTGTGCGTGTGTGTGAGTGTGTGTATGTGTGTTCGTGGTCCAGAGATTCCCTCTGATCCTACCATTCAAGGGCTCCACAGCATTTTGATGTCAGAGTGTGTTCTCAATGTGTTCCCTCAGCTGACCAATGGACAACAACACTTCCTCAGCTGACCAATGGACAACAACACTTCCTCAGCTGACCAATGGACAACAACACTTTACACATTCATGGCCCATGCTACAGAGTACAAAACCATCATTATTTCCACAAGCAGAATAGGGTTTTTACGTTGCCTTCCAGATGTTTCAAAATACCTGCGTTGCCTTAATGTCTATACACACACACACACACACACCACACACACACACACACACACACACACCACACAACACACACACACACCACACACATTACACTACACATACCACATACACCTACACACACCACACACACCACACACACACCACACACACACACACACACTTGTTTTTTTATTGTTTTATACATTTCGCTTTTGTCACATTTCGGCTTCATCTTTCAGGTAGCGGATGGTAAAATGATGATGTGATTACTTAGAACGGACCTTCCATTCTCTAAGCTTTCCATCCGGCATTCCAAATGGCACCCTATTCCCTATATAGGGCACTACTTTTGACCAGAGCCCCATAGGGTCCTGGTAAAAAAAAAAAAAGTAGCGCACTACATAGGAATTAGGCTTCCATTTTGGGACACAGCGACAGATTCTCCTTCACTAGAAGTGTCTAATTAGCACATTGCAAACCTGTCACAGTTTCCTTCACCCTGGCCATTACATGCAGTCATTCACAGGTACACGTCCCTGACAACTTGATCTCTCTAAGGCTGCATGAGGAAAACAGAAGAACTAACCAAGGGACAGCAGCGGATTTCTATTTTTTAAGTCACACAATCCAAATATTTACTCTGTTGGGATCTTTGGCGCATACGAGGTGTATTCTGTGTATGGGGTATGTATCTATGTACGTACCGTACGTACAGAGTATCCATCTATGTCGACTGATTGTGCTGTAGAATGCATGCAGCAATATAGATACCACGTTCTCTTTGAGTACGTTCTTGTGGAGGACGAGAGTGGGAGAACGCATATCCCCCCTACTGGTTACCCTCACGCTGCACCTCCCCGTTCACTGAACCTTCTTCCAGCCAGGACAATGGCAACAATAGAGACCAAACAAGATATACACAAGCAAACGTTTTACTTCATATTATCAGCTAGCTATATGTGAATCGTAATGATCTAGCTAGCCAGCTAGGTTAAACAGGCAAAAAATGACCTAAAACTAATGTTATGCAAGGTAGATGTACATTTTTTTTTGTCGGTAACTAGCTACTATTATTTGTGGCTAGCTAGCTAGCCAGTTAGCCCTATTGACTTGCCATGGACTTACCCATTCAACTGAAACCTTCTTCCAGCTAGGACAATGGCAATAGAAGACCAAACAAGATATACACAAAGCAAAAGCTTTACTTCATAACTATCAGCTAGCTATATGTGAATCGTAATAATCTAGCTAACCAGATAGATGACCTAAAACTAATGTTATGCAAAGTGGATGTCAATTCTAGGTGGGTAGCTAGCTAGCTAACAACTCTTCGTGGCTATCTGGCTAGCTAACAGTAGTAGTTAGCTAACAGTAGTAGCTAGCCAGTTAGCCCTATTGACTCACTATGGGCTTGTGATCTATGTAGGCAGGTAAACATGCTGAAAAAAAAACCACAGCATGTATTTATAAACATATCAAGATAAGATATTGTAGTCAAGAAACATATGAAATGTGAATGGGCAACATTTCAAGTTAGAGTTTGTTTTCTCTCGCTTCAGCTCAAATAATGTCCGTCATTGATTGCAAGACATTTTGCGTTGAGTCATATTTCTATTCATACTCTCCGTTAAAGCTTGCATCAATGCATGCTTTAAAATATGTACAAACGGAGTACGCATTCGAGAAGTGCCCTCCGTGCTCTGTTTCGCATACTTTGATTTGGACTCATACTCCGACTCTCCCGTTTTCCCATTTGAGTGCTCGGAGCACGGTAGAATGCATTTTGACTAAACACCCAATAGGTACCTGGCTTTGTTAATGGTAGTGACGGCTTCAACTAATCCAAATATTGGCCCGTATGGGTGGCACAACCAGCTGCCTATTTCACACTGACTGACTGACTCCTCTATCTCATCTCGACTACCCTCCTCTAGCTCCCTCTCTGAACTGACTAACTCCCTCAGCTCTCTCTGAGTGACTAACAACTCCTCTAGCTCCTTCTCTGACTGACTAACTCCTCTAGCTCCTCTCTGGTGACTAACTCCTCTAGCTCCCCTCTCTGACTAACTCCCTCTTAGCTCCTCTCTGACTAATTCCTCTAGCTCCTCTCTGAGTGACTAACGCATAACGCCTCGTAGCTCCTCTCTAGTGACTGATTCCTCTAGCTTCCTCTCTGATGCTAACTCCTCTACTCCTCTCTGACTGACTAACTCCTCTAGCTCCGTCTCTTAGTGACTAACTCCTCTAGCTCCCTCTCTGACTGACTAACTCCTCTAGCTCCTCTCTGAGTGACCTACTCCTCTAGCTCCTCTCTGAGCGACTAACTCCTCGAGCTCCTCTCGAGGACACTCCTCTACTCCCTCTCTGACTGAGCTAACTCCTCGAGCCTCCTCTCTGAGTGACTAACTCCTCTAGCTTCCTCTCTGAGCGACTACTCCTCTAGCTCCTCTCTGACTGCTAACTCCTCTAGCTCTCCTCTCTGACTGACTACTTCTCTGACTGACTAACTCCTCTAGCTCCTCTCTGAGTGACTAACTCTATAGCTCCTCTCTGACTAACTCCTCTAGCTCCTCTCTGACTGACTAACTCATCTAGCTCTCGCTGACTGAACTAACTCCTCTACTCCTCTTCTGACTAACTCCTCTAGCTCCTCTCTGAGTGAGACAACTTTTGCTCCTCTCTGAGTGACTAACTCCTCTAGCTCCCTCTCTGACTGACGACTCCTCTAGCTCCTCTCTGACGACTAACTCCTCTAGCTCCTCTCTGACTGACTAACTCCTCTAGCGCTCTCTGAGTGACTAACTCCTTAGCTCCTCTCCCTCTCTGACTGACTACTCCTCTCAGCTCCTCTCTGACTGACTAACTCCGCTAGCTCCTCTCTGAGTGACTACTCAACTCCTCATCTCCTCTCTGGCTGACTAACTCCTCTAGCTCCTCTCTGGCTGACGACCTCTCTAGCTCCTTCTCTGGCTGACTGACTCCTCTAGCTCCTCTCTGACGACTAACTCATTAGCTCCCCTCTGAGTGACTAACTCCTCTAGCCTCCTCTCTGACTGACTAACTCCTCCTAGCTGCTCCTCTCTGACTGACTAACTCCTCTAGCTCCTCTCGGACTAACCTCCTCTAGCTCCTCTCTGACTGACTAACTCCTCTAGCTCCCTCTCTGACTGAACTAATCCTCTAGCTCCTCTCTGACTGACTAACGCTCTACTCGCTCTCTGACTGACTAACTCCCTCTAGCTCCTCTCTGACTGACTAACTCCTCTAGCTACTCTCTGACTGACTAACTCCTCTAGCTCCTCTCTGACGGGACTAACTCCTCCTAGCTCCGCTCTGACTACGCCCTCTAGCTCCTCTCTGATGACTAACTCCTCTATCGGCCTCTCTGAGTGACTAACTCCTCTAAGCTCCTCTCTGAGTGACTACCTCCTCTAGTCTCTCTGACTGTACCTAACTCCTTCTAGCCCTCGCTTGACTAACTCCTCTAGCTCTCTCTCTGACTGACTAACTTCTCCTCTAGCTCCTCTCGGACTGACTAATAACTCCTCTAGCTCCTCTCTGAGTGACTAACTCCTCTAGCTCCTCTCTGAGTGCCTAACTCCTCTGCTTCCCTTCCCCTTCTGACTGACTAACTCCTCTACGCGTCCTCGGCTGAGTGAACTAACTCCTCTAGCTCCTCTCCTGACTGACTACTCTCCTCTATCTCCTCTCTAACTGCCTAACTCCTCTAAGCTCCCTCTCTGCCTAACTCCTCTAGCTCCTCTCTGACTGACTAACTCCTGCTATCTCCCTCTCTGACTGACTAACTCCTCTAGCTCCTCTCTGACTGACTAACTCCCTCTAGCTCCTCTCTGACTGACTAACTCCTCTAGCTCCCCTCTTCGTGCTAACTCCTCTAGCTCCTCTCTGACTGACTAACTCCTCTAGCTCCCTCTCTGACTGCTAACTCCTCTAGCTCCTCCTCGAGGTGACTAACTCCTCTAGCTCCTCTCTGACTGACTAACTCCTCTAGCTTCCTCTCTGAGTGACTAACTCCTCTAATCTCCTCTCTGACTGCTAACTCTCTAGCTCCAATCGGCGTGACTAACTCCTCTAGCTCCTCTCTGACTGACTAACTCCTCTAGCTCCTCTCTGACTAAACTTCCTCTAGCTACTCTCTGAGTGCTAACTCCTCTAGCTCCTCTCTGAGTGACTAACTACTCCTCTAGCTCCTCTCTGATGACTCACTCCTCTAGCTCCTCTCTGACTGACTACCTATCTAGCTCCTATCTGCAGTGACTAACTCCTCTAGCTCCTCTGTGAAGTGACTAACTCCTCTAGCTCCTCTCTGAGAGTGACTACCTCCTCTAGCTCCTCTCTGAGTGACTAACTCCTCTAGCTCCTCTCTGAGTGACCTAACTCCTCTCGCTCCTCTCTGAGTGACTAACCCCTCTAGCTCCTCTCTGACTGACTAACTCTCTAGCTCCTCTCTGAGTGACTAACTGTTCTCTAGCTCCTCTCTGACTAACGCCTCTAGCTCCTCTCTGACTGACTAACTCCTCTAACTCCTCTCTGACTAAAACTCCTCTAGCTCCTCTCTGACTGACTAAAACTCATCTTGCTCCTCTCTGAGAGAACTAACTCTAGCTCCTCTTGACTGACTAACTCCTCTATCTGCTCCTCTCTGACTGAATACTCCTCTAATCTCCTCTCTGAGTGACTAACTCCTCGACTTCCTCTCTGAGGTGACTAACCTCCTCTAGCTCCTCCTCTGGAGTGACTAACTCCTCTAGCTCCTCTCCTGACCTGACTAACTCATCTCAGCTCCTCTCTGACTAACATCCTCTAGCTCCTCTCTGACTGACTAACTCCTCTAGCTCTCTCTGAGTGACTAACTCCAACTCCTCCTAAGCTCCTCTCTGACCTGACTATCCTCTGCTCCTCTCTGACTAACTCCTCTAGCTCCTCTCTGACTGACTAACACTCCTCTAGCTCCTCTCTGAGTGACTACCTGGCCTCTAGCTCCTCTCTGACTACTCCTCTAGCTCCCTCTGAATTAACTCCTCTACTCCTCTCTCCTCTCTGACGGAAACAACTCCTCGAGCTCCTCTCGATTGAACTAACTCCTCTAGCTCCCTCTGAGTGATAACTCCTCTAGCTTCCTCTCTGACTAACTCCTCTAGCTTCTCCCTCTCTGACTGACTACTCCTCTAGCTCCTCTCTGACTACCCTTCTAGCTCCTCTTCTGAGTGACTAACTCCTCTACGCCTCTCTGAGTGACTAACTCCTCTAGCTCTCTCTCTGATGACTAACTCTCTAGCTCTTCTCTGACTAACTCCTCTAGAGCTTCCTCTCTGACTGACTAACTCCTCTAGCCCTCTCGACTGACTAACTCCTCTAGCTCCTCTCTGACTACCTCCTCTAGCTCCTCTCTGACTGAGTAACTCTTCTACTAAAAGCTCCCCCTCTGAGTGACTACTCCTCTACCTCCTCTCTGACTGACTAACCTCTCTAGCTCCTCTCGGACTAACCGCCTCTAGCCCTCGCCTGACTGACTACTCCTCTAGCTCCTCTCTGAGTGACTAACGCCTCTAGCTCCTCTCTGATGACAACACCATCCTCTAGCTCCTCTCTGACTGACTAACTCCTCCTACTCCTCTCTGAGTGACTAACTCCTCTAGCTCCTCTCTGACTGACTACCTCTCTAGCTTCCTCTATGACTAATTCCTTTAGCTCCTTTCTGACTAACTACTCCTCTAGCTCTCTCTGACTGACTAACTCCTCCCTAGCTCTCTCTGCTAACTCAACTCCTCTAGCTCCTCTCTTACGACACCTCCTCTAAGCTCCAATCTGAGTGACTAACTCCTCTACTCCTCTCTGAGTGCTAACTCCTCTAGCTCCTCTCTGACTGACTACTCCTCCTAGCTCCTCTCTTGACTGACTAACTCCTTAGCTCCTCGCTGACTGACTAACTCCTCTAGCTCCTTCTCTGACTAACTCCCTCAGCTCGCTCCTCTCTGACTAACTCCTTTCAGCTCTCTCATGAGTGACTAACTCCACTAGCTCCTCTCTGATTGACTAACTCCCGCTAGCTCCCTCTGACTGACTAACTCCTCTACTCCTCTCTGACTGACTAACTCCTCTAAGCCCTCTATTGCGTGACTAACTCCTCTAGCTCCTCTCTGACTACTCCTCTACTCCTTCCTCTGAAAGTGACTACTCCTCTATCTTCCTCTTGACTGACTAACTCCTCTAGCTCCTCTCTGACTGACTAACTCCTCTTAGCTCCTCTCTTACTGACTAACTCCCCTCTCGTCTCCTCTCTGATTGACTAACTCCTCTATCTCCTCTTCTAAAGTGACTAACTCCTCGAGCTCCTCTCTGGGACTAATAACTCCTCTAGCGCCTCTCTGAGTGACTAACTCTTTAAGCTCCTCTCTGACTAACTCCTCTACTCCTCTCTGACTGACTAACGCCTCTAGCTCCTCTCTGGTTGACTAATTCCTCTAGCTCCTCTCTGATGACTAACTCCTCTAGCTCCTCTCTGACTAACTCCTCTAGCTCCTCTCTGACTGACTAACTCCTCTAGCTCCTCTCTGACTGACTCACTCCTTCTAGTCCCTCTGACTAACCTCTCTAGCTCCTCCTGACTGACTCACCTCCTCTCGCTCCCCTCTGATGACTAACTCCTCTAACTCCTCTCGACCTGACTAACCTCCTCTAGCGCCCTCTCTGACTAACTCCTCTGCTCCTCTCTGACTGACTAACTCCTCTAGCTCCTCGCTGACTGACTAAACTCCTCTAGCTCCTCTGCTGAGTGACTCCTCTACTCCTCTGCTGACTGACTAACTCGTCTAGCTCCTCTCTGACTGACTAACTCTAGCTCCTCTCTGAACTGACTAACTCCTCTACTCCTCTCTGACTGACTAACTCCTCTACCTCCCTCTCTGACTGACTACTCCTCTAGCTCCTCTCGAGTGACTAAACTCCTCTAGCTCCTCTCTGAGTGACTACGCCTCTAGCTTTCTTTCTTGCTTAACCTCCTCTCGCTCCTCTCCCTGACGACTAACGACTCCTCTAGTACTCTCTCTGACTGACTAACTCCTCGAGGCTCCGCTCTGACTAACTCCTCTAGCTCCTCTCTGACTTGACTAACTCCCCTCTAGCTCCTCTCTGACTGAAAACTCCTCTAGCTCTCCTCTCTGAGTGACTAACTCTCTACTCATCTCGGAGTGATCTAACTCCTCAGCTCTCTCTGACTAACTCCTCTCCTAGCTCCTCTCTGACTGACTAACTCCTCTAGCTCCTCTCTGACTAACTCCTCTAGCTCCTCTCTGACTGACTACTCCTCTAAGCTTCCTCTCTGATTGACTAACTCCTCTAGCTTCCTCTCTGACTACTCCTCTAGCTCCTCTCTGACTGACTAACTCTCTAGCCTCCTCTCTGACTGACTAACTCTCTCTATCTCCTCTCTGACTGACTAACTCCTCTAGCTCCCCGCTGAGTGACTAACTCCCCCTCTACTCTCTCTGCTAACTCCTCTAGTCCTCTCTGAGTGACTAACTCCTCTAGCTTCCTCTCTGACTACCTCCTCTAAGCTTCCTCTCTGAATTGACTTAACTTCTTCTAGCTCCCTCTCTGACTAACTCCTCTAGCGCCTCTCTGGACTGACAACTCCTCTAGCTCCTCTCTGAGTGACTAACTCCTCTATCTCCTCTTCTGATGACTACTCCTCTAGCTCCTCTCTGACTAACTCCTCTAGCTCCTCTCTGCTGACTAACTTCCTCTACTCCTCTCTGACTGACTAAACTCCTCTAGCTCCTCTCTGACTAACGTCTCTAGCTTCCTCTCTGCTGACTAACTCCTCTAGCTCCCCTCTGATGACTAACTCCTCTACATCCTCTCCTGACTGCACTAACTCCTCTAGCTCCTCTCCGACAACGCCGCTAGCTTCCCCTCGCTGACTGACTAACTCCTCTAGCTCTCTCTGAGTGACTAAGAACTAACTCTTCTAGCTTCTCCTCTCTGATTGACTAACTCCTCTAAGCTCCTCTCTGAAGACTAATCCTCTAGCTCCTCTCTGCGTGACTAACTCTCTCTACTCCTCTCTGACGGACTAAACTCCTCTAGCCTCCTCTATGACTAATTCCTTTAGCTCCTTTCTGACTAACTCTCCTCTACTAGCTCCTCTCTGACTGACTAACTCCTCTACTCCTCTTCTGAGTGCTAACTCCGCTAGCTCTCCTCTCTTACTAACTCCTCTAGCTCCTCTCGGACTACTCCTCTAAAATCCTCGCTGGCTGAACTAACTCTCTAGCTCCTCTCTGAGGACTAACTCCTCTAGCTCCCTCTGACTGACTAACTCCTCTAGCTCCTCTCTGACTGATTAACTCCTCTAGCTGCTCCTCTCGTGACTGCTACCTCCTCTAGCTCCTCTCTGACTGACTCACTCCTTTGCCCTCTCTGACTGACTAAACTCCTCTACTAGCTCCTCTCTGACTACTCCTCTAGCTCCTCTCTGACTCTGACTACTCTCCTTCTATCTCTCTCTGACGGACTAACTCCTTAAGCTCCTCTCGGACTGACTAACTCCTCTCCTCTATCTCCTCTCGACTAACTCCTCTAGCTCCTCTCTGACCTAACTCCTTAGTCTCCTCCTCTGAGTGCCTAACTCTCACTATCTCCTCTCTGATTGACTAACCTCTAGCTCCTCTCTGACTGACTAATCCTCTACTCCTCTCTGACTTGACTAACTCCTCTAGCTCCCTCCTCTACTAGCTTCTCTCTGAGTGGACTACTCCTCTACTCCTCTCTGATTAACTCCTCGATCTCCTCTCTGAGTGACTAACTCCTCTAGCTTCCTCTCTGAACGACTAACTCCTCTAGCTCGCTCTCTCCTTACTACCTCCTCTAGCTCCTTCTCTGACTGAACTAACTCAGCTCCTTAGCTCTCTCTGAGTGACTACCTCCTCTATGCTCCTCTCTAAGTGACTAACTCCTCTAGCTCCTTCTCTAACTAACTCCCTACTCTCCCTGAGTGACTAACTCTTCGAGCTCCTCTCTGACTAAATCCTCTAGCTCCTCTCGGACTGACTAACTCCTCTACGCTCTCTGAGTGAACTAACCCTCTAGTCCTCTCTAGTAAGTGAACTAACTCCTCTACTCCTCTCTGACTACCATCCTCTAGCTCTCTTCTGACTGCTACTCCTCTAGCTCTCCTGACTGACTAACCCCTCTAGCTCTCCTCTCTGACTACCAATAACCCTCTAGCTCCTCTCTGACTGACTACCTCCTCTAGCTTCCCCTCTGAGTGACTAACTCCTCTAAACTCCTCTCTGACTGACAACTCCTCTAGCTTCCTCTCTAGGTGACTAACTCCTCTAGCTCCTCTCTGCTTGACTAACCTCCTCTAGCTCCTCCTCTGAGTGACTACTCCCCTTAGCTCCTCTCTCTCTGACTGATAACTCTCTCTAGCTCCTCTCTGATGACTAACTCTCTAAGCTCCCTTGTCTGACTAACTCCTCTAGCTCCTCTCGACTGACAACTCCTCTAGCTCCTCTCTGACTGACTACTCCTCTAGCTCCTCTCTGACTGACCTAACTCCTCTAGCCCTCTCTGGATACCATCATGGGGTGGGTTAGTGAGAGTTGAGGTCTTGGTTTTAACTGGTCTGTTATGATAACATTTATGGGTGGTAGTGAGAGAGTCTCCCCTTTGTCATTTGTCACTCACACTTTTTCAATATCAAGGAGCTACAGCTCTGTCAATTACGAATTCCCAGTGCACTAAAAGGACCTGACTTATACACAGATGTAGGATGTTTCCTTTGAATCACCCTGTTTTGCAGGAGAACTGTTCCTGCAGTGTAGTGAGGAAAGTCAGGAAAGGTAAAACTTGTAGTGTAAGTGAGGTTTAAAAAGGCTTCTAAAGTTTGTAATTTCCACTTTGTAATTTCAGGCTTGATTTTCCCTTACGAAAAATGTATCAACCGCACAAAACTGTCAGGATATTATCCACAAAATAATTCACATTTCCTTTTGCTGCAGTAGAAGTATTTTCAGTGCTGTAGGACACTGGCTCAGATTAATATCCTACATCTGTTTTTGAAATGGCAAACTACACATATAAAACACATTACCATAACAAAGCCTCTCAGAACTTAATATACTATCACTTACAAAGGGGCCCTCCACAAACTGCTTATCAATTCATTATAGTGTTTTTCTTTCCTATTATTTTAAACGTTTGGATAAAACGGTTTCACATTTCCATTTCAATGTGTTATTTCATCCTGTATGCAAAGAAAGAAAGAAACATCTCTTTGTAACGTATGCATTACGTAACATTTAATATGATGTGTCTGTTTTCCCTAATATGGGGTATTATCTCCTCTCCTCCTCTCAGCTCCCTCCATCTCCTCTCCTCCTTTAATCCCTCCATCTCCTCTCCTCCTCTCAGCTCCTCCGATCTCCTCTCTCTCCTCCTCAGCTCCCTGTCAGCCCTCCATCTCCTCGCCTCCTCTCAGCTCCTCCTATCCCTCTCCCTCCTCTCATCTCAGCTCCCTCCATCCCTCTCCCTCCTCCTCTCAGCTCCCTCCATCTCCTCTCCTCCTCTCAGCTCCCTCCATCTCCTCTCCTCCTCTCTGATGTCCCTCCATGTCCTCTCCTCCTCTCAGCTCCCTCCATGTCCTCTCCTCCTCTCAGCTCCCTCCATGTCCTCTCCTCATTTAATCCCAACACCCATGTTCCTCATCCTCCTCTGCAGCTCCCTCCCTCCATCTCCTCTCCTCCTTTCATCCCTCTCCCTGTCCCTCTCCTCCTCTCTGATGTCCCTCCATGTCCTGTTCCTCCCTCCTCCTCCCTCCATCTCCATCCCTCCTCTCAGCTCCCTCCAATCTCCTTCCTCCGCTCCTCCTCTCTCCCTCTACTTCCATCTCCTCTCCTCCTCTCAACTCCTCCCTCCCTCCATCTCATCTCCTCCTCTCTCCTCCCTCCATCTCATCTCCTCCTCTCTCCTCTCCTTCTCTCTCCTCCCTCCATCTCATCTCCTCCTCTCTCCTCCCTCCTCTCTCCTCCCGTTGCCCATCTCCTCTCCTTTCTTCTCCTCCTCTCTCATCTCTCCTCGCTCATCTCCTCCCCCTCGCTCCCTCCATCTCATCTCCTCCTCTCGCTCCTCTCCTCCTCTCTCCTCCCTCCATCTCATCTCCTCCTCTCTCGGCTCCTCCCTCCTCTCATCTCGCTTCCTCTCTCCTCCCTCCGTCTCATCTCCTTCTCTCTCTCTCCTCCTCTCTCCTCTCCTCCTCTCTCCTCCCTCCATCTTTCATCTCGCTCCTCTCTCTTCCCTCCATCTCATCCCGCTCAGCTCTTCCCCCCCTCTCCTCTCCTCCTTCTCCTCCTCTCTCCTCTCCTCCCTCTCCGCCTCTCGTCCTCCCCTCCTCTCGTCTCATCTCTTGCCTCTCCTCCTCTCTCCTCCTCTCTCCTCTCTCTCGCTCAAGAGGAGGTCATCTCCTCCTCTCGTGCCCTCCTTCTCCCTCGTCTCCGTCTCTCCTCTCCTCCTCTGTCTCCTCCTCATCTCCTCTTCCTCCTCGTCGGACTCCTTGCCTCCTGCTCTCCTCTCTCTCTCCTCCTCTCTTCGCTCCTCTCCTCCTCGTCCTCCCTCCCTCCTCTCCTCTCTCTCCTCTCTCCTCTCATCCTCTCCTCCTCTCTCATCACCCTCTCCATATTGAACACTCCTCTTTCTTGCTGTGGATCTGTCAGGCACTAAACAGCAGACTCTATTTCCTTCATCTTCAAATGTTAAAAAACATCTCCACTCCAGGGTTCCTCCAGGAACTTGTTGCTACCATTGAAACATAATGGTCCCGAAACATTACAGAACCCCTCACTAATAACCAAAGGCGCAAATATGAAACCATGACTAACAATTGTTCCTTGAGGAACGCCAGGTTCCTCAAGTCCCCACTAATTCTAAAGCGTGGTCTGCAATGGCCTGCTATTGCAACGTTTCCACCATGATACGTTCCACTGTGTTTGGCCAAAATAACTTACTTTTTTTTTACTGTTTCTATTGAACATATTTGTTAATCAATGTTTTCATCTTGTCTCCCCCTGTCCAGTAATAAGCGCAACATCCAGGTTCAATGTATCAATAATTATCAACTGTTTGGTCTTCACCTTGAGAATTGGACATTTGAACTCTGAGAAAGTCACTCGGTTCTACTAGGGTCCCTCACAGTAGAACTGATGTCACTACTTTGGTGTGCTATCAACATCATGATGACGAGTATTATGATCCCCGAATTTACAGGATTAATCATCAGAGAGGATATGGGAATTTTTTTCCACTAGTAGGTGTACAATGGTTTTGACAAGTGTGTACCTTCACTGTCAAGTGGTTATAATAGGTGTGTGGTGTGTGTGGGAGAGAGTGTGTGTGTGGAGTGTGTGTTTGGTGTGTGTGGTGATTGAAAGTATGTGTCTGAACAGTCCAGTGTTTATAATAGTGTGTGTGGTGTGTGGTGTGTGTGTGTTGTGAGAGGAGAGTGTGTGTGTGATTGTGTGTGTGTGTGTGTGTGATTGACAAGTGTGTGTCTGAACAGTCAAGTGTTATAAAGGTGTGTGTGTGGTGTGTGGTGTGTGTGTGTGTGTGTGTGTGTGTGTTGTGTTGATTGTGTGTGTGGTGTGTGTGTGTGTGTGTGTGTGGGATTGACAAGTGTGTGTCTGAACAGTCAGTGTTTATAATAGGTGTTGTTGTGTGTGTGTGTGTGGTGTGTGGTGTGTGTGGTGTGTGTGTGGTGTGTGTGTGTGTGTGTGTGTGTGTGTGTGTGTCTGAACAGCCAAGTGTATGCCTGGGCCCTTGTGCTTCTCATGGATGTCTGTTAAAGGCTCTTGATGTGTTATCAAGTGGGTTGGTGGGTGATTCAGCAACAGGTAATTCAGCTACTCAGCATTGCAACAAATCAAGGAGCAGCTACCAGTCCATCAAAACAAGTACTGACTACACACCACGTCACATCAAACAGCACTGACTACACACCACGTCACTTCAAACAGCACTGATTACACACCACGTCACTTCAAAGAGCACTGACTACACACCACGTCACTTCAAACAGCACTGATTACACACCATGTCACTTCAAACAGCACTGACTACACACAACGTCACTTCAAACTGCACTGACTACACACCACGTCACATCAAACAGCACTGACTACACACCACGTCACATCAAACAGCACTGACTACACACCACGTCACTTCAAACAGCACTGACTGCACACCACGTCACTTCAAACAGCACTTGACTACACACCACGTCACTTCAAACAGCACTGACTACACACAACGTCACTTTCAAACAGCACTGTACTACACACCACGTCACTTCAAACAGCAACTGACTACACACCACGTCACTCTTCAAACCAGCACTGACTACACGCCACGTCACTTTCAAACAGCACTGACTACACACCACGTCACTGTAAACAGCACTAACTACACACCACAACACTGGCAAACAGCACTGACTACACACCACGTTCACTGCAAAACAGCACTGACTACAACACCACGTCACTTCAAACAAGCACTGACTACACACCACGTCACGCCAAACAGCACTGACTACACACCACCAACACTGCAAAACAGCACTGACTACACACCACGTCACATCAAACAGCACTGACTACACACCACGTCACATCAACACACTACGTTCACATCAAAAGCAGCACGACACACAACACGTCACTGCAAAAACAGCACTGACTACACACCACAACACGCAAAAACAGCCTGCTACCGACACACCACGTCCACTGCAAACAGTAGCTGACTACACACCACGTCACTTTCCAAACAGCACTGGACTACACACCACGTCACTTCAAAACAGCACTGGACTACACACCACGGTCACTCTTCAAACAGCACTTGACTACCACACCACGTCACATCAAACAGCATACTGACTACACACCCACGTCACATCAAACAGCACTGACTACACACCACCTCCTGCAAACAGCACTGACTTACATACCACGTCACTTCAAACAGCCACTGACTACACACCACGTCACCTCAAACAGCACTGACTACACACAACGTCACTTCAAACAGCACTGACTACACACCACGTCACTTCAAAACAGCACTGACTACACACCACGTCATCATCAAACAGCACTGACTACACCCCACGTCAACTGCAAACAGCACTGACTACACACCACCACGTCACTTCAAACATCAAACTGACTAACACACCACGTCAACCTCAAACACACTGACTACACACGTCACAATCCAACAGCACTGACTAACACCACAAACTGGCAAACCGCCCTGACTACAACCCAACGTCACTGCAACAGCAACTGACTACAAACCACGTCCACTGCAACAGCCTGACACCACCACGCACTTCAAACAGCACTGACTACACGCCACATAGTCACTTCAACAGCACTGACACACACCATGTCACCTCAACAGCACTGACTACACCCACGTTCAACATCAAACAGCACTGACGACACACCACGTCACTTCAAAACAGCACTGACTCACACCAGTCACTGCAAACAGCACTGACTACCCGCCACGTGTCACTTCCAAACAGCACTGACTACACATCCACGTCACTGCAAACCGCACTGACCACACCACGTCACTGCAAAACAGCACTGACTACACACCACAATCACTTCAAACAAAGCACTGACACACACCACGTCACTGGCAAACAAGCAACTGACTACACCACATCACTACTGGCAAACACACTGCCTACACCCACACATGCAAACAGCACTGACTACACCCCACGTCACTTGCCCCAAAAACGAGCAGCTGACTACACACCACGTCAACTGCAAAACAAACAGCAACTGACTACACCCATGACTGCCAACAGCACTGACTACACACCACACCACGTCACTGCCAACCGCAACTGACTACCCACCACGTCACTGCAAACACCTGACTACACACCACGTCCTGCCAAACAGCACTGACTACACACCCAACACTGCATACAGCACTGACTAACCACACCACGCACTGTCAAACAGCACTGACTACACACCACGTCACTGCAAACAGCACGACTACACACCACTTCACATCACCAGCACTGACTATACACACCAACGTCACATCAAACAGCACTGACTACAACCACGTCACATCAAATCAACAGCACGACTACACACCCCGTCACATCACAGCAACAGCCCGGACACACACCACGTCACTGCAAACAGCACTGACTACACACCACATCACTGCAAACAGCACTGACTACAACACCACGTCACTTCAAACAGCACTGACTACACACCACGTCACTGCCAAACAGCACTGACTACACACCACAACACTGCAAACAGCACTGACTACACACACCACAACACTTCAAACAGCACTGACTACACACCATGTCACTGCAAACAGCACTGACTACACACCACGTCACTGCAAACATTACTGACTACATACCACAGCACTTCAAATAGTTTCTCTAAAGTTTTCACTCTGAACGATCAAATCATATAAACTGATTGTGTTTATGTGATACTGTCATATTGATGTACTTTGATGCAATACTGAATCTCTATACAATATGACAATGTTCACCAATGTTTAATATATAATGTTACTTGTTTACTCCTGTCAGATATCAGATCTGTTAATATATCGGATCTGTGTGTCTCTGTGTGTCTGTGTGTCTGTGTGTCTGTCTGTCTGTCTGTCTGTCTGTCTGTCTGTCTGTCTGTCTGTCTGTCTGTCTGTCTGTCTGTCTGTCTGTCTGTCTGTCTGTCTGTCTGTCTGTCTGTCTGTCTGTCTGTCTGTCTGTCTGTAAGTAAGCAATATTATTTACAGTGCTATGAAAAAGTATTTGCCCCCTTTCAAATTTTCTCTACTTTTGCATATTTGTGATACTGAATGTTATCAGATCTTCAACCAAAACCTAATATTAGATAAAGGGAGCATAAGTGAACAAATAACACAACAATTACATATTTATTTCATTCATTTCATAAACAAAGTTATGCAACACCCAATTCCCCTGTGTGAAAAAGTAATTGCCCCCTTACACTCAATAACTGGTTGTGCCACCTTTAGCTGCAATAACTCCAACCAAATGCTTCCTGTAGTTGTTGATCAGTCTCTCACGTCGCTGTGGAGGAATTTTGGCCCACTCTTCCATGCAGAACTGCTTTAACTCAGTGACGTGTGAGTTTTCAAGCATTAACTGCTCGTTTAAAGTCCTGCCACAACATCTCAATTGGGATTAGGTCTGGACTTTGACTAGGCCATTCCAAAACTTCCAATTTGTTGCTTTTTAGCCATTTTCATGTAGACTTGATTGTGTGTTTTGGATCGTTGTCTTGCTGCAAGACCCAGCTGCGCTTCAGCTTCAGCTCACAGACGGATGGCCTGACATTCTCCTGTAGAATTCTCTGATACAGAGCAGAATTCATGGTTCCTTCTATTAAGGCAAGTCGTCCAGGTCCTGAGGCAGCAAAGCATCCCCAAACCATCACACCACCACCACCATGCTTGACCTTTGGTATGATGTTCTTACTGTGGAATGCAGTGTTTGGTTTTCGCCAGGCATAATGGGACCCATCTCGTCCAAAAAAGTTGACTCAAGTTTGCCAAAAAGCACCTGGATGATCATCAAGACTCTTGGAAGAACGTTCTATGGACAGATTATTAAAAAATATAACTTTTTGGACGACATGGTTCCAGTAATGCCTGGCGAAAACTAAACTCTGCATTCTTTAGGGAGTCTATAGCTAGGTTTCCATCCAAAATCTTCATAAAAACAATATGCCATTTCAGAATTTCCTTTAGGAAGATTTGGCGACGGACAACACTACAGGGAAGATTTTAATTTACCGGACATTTGAGAACTTTTATGAACATCCATATGCATTCAGATCCGCCATCAATAAACAAGGGATGTTGGCCAAATGAGCCACATCTACAGTGGGGAAAAAATCCAGAAAATCACATTGTAGGATTTTTAATGAATTTATTTGCAAATTATGGTGGAAAATAAGTATTTGGTCACATACAAACAAGCAAGATTTCTGGCTCTCACAGACCTGCAACTTCTTCTTTAAGAGGCTCCTCTGTCCTCCACTCGTTACCTGTATTAATGGCACCTGTTTGAACTTGTTATCAGTATAAAAGACACCTGTCCACAACCTCAAACAGTCACACTCCAAACTCCACTATGGCCAAGACCAAAGAGCTGTCAAAGGACACCAGAAACAAAATTGTAGACCTGCACCAGGCTGGGAAGACTGAATCTGCAATAGGTAAGCAGCTTGGTTTGAAGAAATCAACTGTGGGAGCAATTATTAGGAAATGGAAGACATACAAGACCACTGATAATCTCCCTCGATCTGGGGCTCCATGCAAGATCTCACCCCGTGGGGTCAAAATGATCACAAGAACGGTGAGCAAAAATCCCAGAACCACACGGGGGGACCTAGTGAATGACCTGCAGAGAGCTGGGACCAAAGTAACAAAGCCTACCATCAGTAACACACTACGCCGCCAGGGACTCAAATCCTGCAGTGCCAGACGTGTCCCCCTGCTTAAGCCAGTACATGTCCAGGCCCGTCTGAAGTTTGCTAGAGTGCATTTGGATGATCCAGAAGAGGATTGGGAGAATGTCATATGGTCAGATGAAACCAAAATATAACTTTTTGGTAAAAACTCAACTCGTCGTGTTTGGAGGACAAAGAATGCTGAGTGGCATCCAAAGAACACCATACCTACTGTGAAGCATGGGGGTGGAAACATCATGTTTTGGGGCTGTTTTTCTGCAAAGGGACCAGGACGACTGATCCGTGTAAAGGAAAGAATGAATGGGGGCCATGTATCGTGAGATTTTGAGTGAAAACCTCCTTCCATCAGCAAGGGCATTGAAGATGAAACGTGGCTGGGTCTTTCAGCATGACAATGATCCCAAACACACCGCCCGGGCAACGGAGGAGTGGCTTCGTAAGAAGCATTTCAAGGTCCTGGAGTGGCCTAGCCAGTCTCCAGATCGCAACCCCATAGAAAATCTTTGGAGGGAGTTGAAAGTCCGTGTTGCCCAGCGACAGCCCCAAAACATCACTGCTCTAGAGGAGATCTGCATGGAGGAATGGGCCAAAATACCAGCAACAGTGTGTGAAAACCTTGTGAAGACTTACAGAAAACGTTTGACCTGTGTCATTGCCAACAAAGGGTATATAACAAAGTATTGAGAAACTTTTGTTATTGACCAAATACTTATTTTCCACCATATTTGCAAATCAATTCATAAAAAATCCTACAATGTGATTTTCTGGAATTTTTTTCCTCATTTTGTCTGTCATAGTTGACGTGTATCTATGATGAAAATTACAGGCCTCTCTCATCTTTTTAAGTGGGAGAACTTCCACAATTGGTGGCTGACTAAATACTTTTTTCCCCCACTGTACGTGTCCTTAAAAACAGCCTGTAACAAATTACAAAAACACTATTCCTTGTGTTTCGATGTGTAGCATATTTTTTTTTTGGGGGGGGGGGGGGGGGGGGGGGGGAGTTTAGGCTACTTTCCTAATACAATAATTGTTCACCTCACAGTTCAGCTGTCAGAGATTTGAACACTAGATGTATTGCATGCAAAGGATTAGGTGTCTACTGTATGATATTAATATTTTTATAAATATATATCTATATATATACACTACCAGTCAAAAGTTTGGACACACCTACTCATTCAAGGGTTATTTTTAATTTTGTACTATTTTCTACATTGTAGAATAATAGTGAAGACATCAAAACTATGAAATAACGCATATGGAATCATGTAGTAACCAAAAAAGTGTTAAACCAAATCAAAATATATTTTAGATGTTAAATTCTGCAAAGTAGCCACCCTTTGCCTTGATGACAGCTTTGCACAGTCTTGGCATTCTCCCAACCAGCTTCATGAGTAATGCTTTTCCAACAGTCTTGATGGAGTTCCCACATATGCTGAGCACTTGTTAGCTGCTTTTCCTTCACTCTACGGTCCAAATCATCCCAATTGGGTTGAGGTTGGGTGATTGTGGAGGCCAGGTCATCTGATGCAGCACTCCATCACTCTCCTTCTTGGTCAAATAGCCCTTACACAGCCTGGAGGTGTGTTGGTCCATTGTCCTGGCGTATTGCTGCAGAATGTTGTGGTAGCCATTCTGGTTAAGTGTTCATTGAATTCTAAATAAATCACAGACAGTGTCACCAGCAAAGCACCCCCACGCCATCACACCTCCTCCTCCATGCTTCATGGTGGGAACCACACATGCAGAGATCATCCGTTCACCTACTCTGCGTCTCACAAAGACACGGCGGTTGGAAACAAAAATCTCCAATTTGGACTCAAGACCAAAGGACAAATTTCCACCGGTCTAATGTCCATTGCTCGTGTTTCTTGGTCCAAGCAGGTCTCTTCTTATTATTGGTGTCATTTAGTAATGGTTTCTTTGCAGCAAAATCGTCCATGAAGGCCTGATTCATGCAGTCTCCTCTGAACAGTTCATGTTGAGATGCGTCTGTTACTTGAACTCTGTGAAGCATTTATTTGGGATGCAATCTGATGTGCAGTTAACTCTAATGAACTTATCCTCTGCAGCAGAGGTAACTCTGGGTCTTCCTTTCCAGTGGCGGTCCTCATGAGAGCCAGTTTCATCATAGCGCTTGATGGTTTTTGCGACTGCACTTGAAGAAACTTTCAAAGTTCTTGAAATGTTCCATATTGACTGACCTTCATATCTTAAAGTAATGATGGACTGTCATTTCTCTTTGCTTCTTTGAGCTGTTCTTGCCATAATATGGACTTGGTCTTTTACCAAATAGGGTTATCTTCCGTATACCACCCCTAACTTGTCACAACACAACTGATTGGCACAAATGCATTAAGAGGGAAAGAAATTCCACAAATTAACTTTTAACAAGGCACACCTGTTAATTGAAATGCATTCCAAGTGACTCATGAAGCTGGTTGAGAGAATGACAAGAGTGTGCAAAGCTGTCATCAAGGTAAAGGGTGGCTACTTTGAAGAATCTCAAATATAACATATATTTTGATTTGTTGAACACTTTTTTGGTTACTACATGATTCCATATGTGTTATTTCATAGTTTTGATGACTTCACTATTATTCTCCAATGTAGAAAATAGTAAAAATAAAGAAAAACCCTTTAATGAGTAGGTGTGTCCAAACTTTTGACTGGTACTGTATATAAATTATTCAGACCCCTTCACTTTTTCCACATTTTGTTACGTTACAGCCTTATAATAAAATGGATTAAGTAGTTCTTCCCCTCATCATTCTACACACAATACCCCATAATGACAAATGAAAAACAGGTTTTTAGACATGTTTGCAAATTTATAGAAAGTAAAAAATGTAAATATTACATTTACATGAGTATTAAGACCCTTTACTCAGTACTTTGTTGAAGCGCCTTTGGCAGCAATTACATACTCAAGTCTTCTTGGGTATGACGCTTCAAACTTGGCACACCTGTATTTGGGGAGTTTCTCCCATTCTTCTCTGCAGATCCTCTCAAGCTCTGTCAGGTTGGATGGGAAGCGTTGCTGCACAGCGATTTTCAGGTTTCTCCAGAGACATTCAATCGGGTTCAAGTCCGGGCTCTGGCTGGGCCACTCAAGGATATTCAGAGACTTGTCCCAAAGCCACTCCTGCGTTGTCTTGGCTGTGTGCTTAGGGTCGTTGTCCTGTTGGAAGGTGAACCTTCGCCCCAGTCTGAGGTCCTGAGTGCTCTGGAGCAGGTTTTCATCAAGGATCTCGCTGTACTTTGCTCCGGTCATCTATACCTCGATCCTGACTAGTCTGCCAGTCCCTGCCGCTGGAAAACATCCCCACAGCATGATGCTGCCACCACCATGCTTCACCGTATGGATGGTGCCAGGTTTCCTCCAGACGTGACGCTTGGCATTCAGGCCAAAGAGTTCAATCTCGGTTTCATCAGACCAGAGAATCTTGTTTCTCATGGTCTGAGACTCCTTTAGTTGCCTTTTGGCAAACTCCAAGCAGGCTGTCATGTGCCTTTTACTGAGGAGTGGCTTCCGTCTGGCCACTCTACCATAAAGGCCTGATTGGTGGAGTGCTGCAGAGATGGTTGTCCATCTGGATGGTTCTCCCATCTCCACAGAAGAACTCTGGAGCTCTGTCAGAGTGATCATCAGGTTCTTGGTCACCTCCCTGACCAAGGCCCTTCTCCCCCGATTGCTCAGTTTGGCCGGGCGGCCAGCTCTAGGAAGAGTCTTGATCGTTCCAAACTTCTTCCATTTAAGATTGATGGAGGCCACTGTGTTCTTGGGGACCTTCAATGCTGCAGAAATATTTTGGTACCCTTCCCCAGATCTGTGCCTCGACACAATCCTGTCTCTGAGCTCTACGGACAATTCCTTCGACCTCATGGCTTGGTTTTTGCTCTGACGTGCACTGTCAACTGAGGTACCTTATATAGACAGGTGTGTGCCTTTCCAAATCATATCCAATCAAATGAATTTACCACAGGTGGATGATTAATGGAAACAGGATGCACCTGAGCTCAATTTCGAGTCTCATAGCAAAGGGTCTGAATACTTATGCAAACAAGGATTTTTCTGTTTTCCAAACACCTGTTTTCGCTTTGTCAGAATGGGGTATTGTGTGTAGATTGATGTGGATTTATTTAATCCATTTTAAAATAAGGCTGTAACGTAACAAATGTGGAAAAGGTGAAGGGGTCTGAATACTTTCCCAATGCGCTGTAATCCTGTTCGATTATAGGAGTAACTGTAGTAGGTCCTGAAACAGTCTTCCTCACTCAAGTTTCAAAGTTCAACTGTGGAGTCAGTTGGAGCGCCGGGGTGCACTGCCTTCATGTCTTAGGCCTGCAGTAGCTCAGCTGAATAAGAGCCCCCCACTCCAAACTTTATTAGGGTAATATCCAAGTAAGTCAAGTTACTGTTCATAGGGAAAATATGAGCAGAGGAGCAAATGTAAACCAGGGAAAAAGCACACTACCCTCCCCTGTGCCCCCCCCCCCCAAAAAAAACACACCCTACCCCCCCCCTTTTTGCCCCCTCCCCCCTTTCCCTCCCCCCTTTGCTCCCCCCAAAAAAACACACTCCCCCCCCCTTTGTCCCCCCCCCCCAAAAACCCACATTTCCCCCTCCCCCCCCCCCCCCCCAAAAACACCCCTACCCCCCCCTGCCCCCCCCCAAAAAAAAACAACTCCCCCCCCCTTTTTCCCCCCCAAAAAACCCCACCCCCTTTACCCCCCCCCTTTTTCCCCCCCCCAAAAACCTTCCCCCTCCCCTTTGTGCCCCCCCCCTCCCCAACCCTACCCGGGGCCCTGTACCCCCCCCGAAAGGACCACCCCCCCCTGTCCCCCCAAAAAACACAAAAAAACTTTTCCCCAACCCAAATAACCTTTTTTTTTAAAAGGGAAAAGTTTGAAAACCCCCCCTCCCCTTTTTTTGGACCTGTCCCGGGAATTAAAAACCCTGATGTTTTTTGAAGCCTCCCTAAGCCCTTCCACAAAATGGTTTCTGAGAATGCTCCCCTTGAATTAAACCCCTACTCTTTAAAATACAGGATGGGCCCCAAAATGACCCCCAAATCCCTATATAGTCCCCCTTTTTTTGCACGGGGCTGGGTGAAAGTGGGCGCACTAAAAGGGGAATAGGGTCCCGTTTGAAAAGGGGGCCCAAGCCCCAAAATTTTAAAAGGGGGGTCGCTAATTACTGACCATCTCGGGTTTTTCCCATCAAAACCCATGTGGAGAGGAGAACGAGGGGTGTGGTGCCCCTTTCCACCCTTTTTCCCTAAAAGGTCACTATTTTTTGAACAGAGCCCTTTACCCGGGGTTAAAAAGTATTGCACTAAATAAAAAAGGGTTCCCCTTTTGGGGGGTTTTTCCGGCCCTAATCCTCCTGTCCCCACTAATGGGGTTTTCCATTTAGGTAGGGGGGGGGGGGAGGGAGGGGAGGGAGGGGGAGGGAGGGAGGGGGGGAAGGCCGGGGTTTATCCAGGAAAAATTTCATACCTTCTTTTTGAGCTTTCAGATTTTTGGCCTTTTTCCCTTTATTTTTTGTCCCCTTCTTAGGGAAAAGGTAACCCCTTAAAGGGAAAAAAAACACAAATGACCTAAAAAACCCGAATATTATGCAGGTATTCATCTCTTCAGGGGTTAACTACTAGCTAACCCCCCTTCCCGGCTTTTTGGCTCCCAAAATTTTTAAGTAGTTAGCTAACATTTGGGCCGCAAACCCATTTTTTTTACTAACAGTAGTGTTTTTACCCCAACCCCGGTATTCGCTCCCCGTTTTTTCTAAACCAAATTGGTTAGCTAACAGTGAAATTTAAAGCTAACATAGTAGCTGCCATTGAAACTATTGCCCTAAAATGGCTTTTTTATCACCACACAAGGGGGTTTTTAGGGGGGGGAAAAACCCAAAAAAAATTTAAACCCCCGGAACGGGGCCATTTTTTTTTAACTTTTTCAAGATAAATATTGTAAAAAAGGAAACCATGGAATGGGAACCCTTTTGGAATAGGGGATTGGGGAATAAGGACGAGGAAAATTTTTATTGGAATATAAAATTTTGGAAAATAGAGGTTTTTAAAAAAAGGGAATTTTGGGGAAATATATTTTTTAAAACCCTTGGAGAATCTTGGTTAATAAGGGGCCTTTTTAAAAAGGGACTTTTTTTGGCCTTGGGGGGGTTTTGAAAAATTTGGGTTTGGGGGGGCCTTGTTGGCGGGTTGGGGGAAATTTTGGGTTTGTGGCGGAATTTGGGTTTTGGGAATTGGGTTTGGGTTTGGGAATTTGGGAAACCTTTTTTTAAACGTTTTTGAAAGGGCCTTTGGCCCCCAAAAAATGTGTTTTTTTGTCCCCCCAAAGGGTTTTTCCCCCCGGATTTGTCCCCTTCCCCTTTTCCCCCCCCCTTTTCCTTTTTTTCCCCCCAAAAAAGGGTTTTTAAAAAGGTTTTGCCCCCAAGGGAACCCTATTCCCCAAACTTTAATGCTTCATTTCTACACCAAGGGGTCTTTTCACAAGGATTTAGCCCTAATGAAACCTATTCCCTACAAAAATGTTTCAGTTACCCCCCAAGAGGGCTTTTCAAAAGGATTTAGTCCCTAATGAAAACCTATTCCCAAAGTGCAAACCAAAATTAGGGAAAGGGGGTTCTTAATGTTTTGTAACAATTCCTGTATATTCCTGCTCCACCAGACACTTTTAAACCCCTGTTTGACTGTGATTGTCTGAGAAAATTTAGATAAAAGGTTTTGGGGCTGTTTTTTTTAGACTTTTGGGCGGCCTTTTGACATTAAACATCTAATTCCCCTGCTGGAAAAACCTAAACTTAAAATATGACTCTTTAAATTTCAAACCCAAAAGGGTTTCCCGTAACCAAATATTAATTTCCTGCTTTTCTGGAGTACAAATACTTTTTTCATGCAAAAAAAGGGGAAATTTAAATTTCCTAAAATCAAAACAAAAGTTATTTTTTTTCTTTTTTTTTTTAGATTTCCTCTCTCAAGTTGGGAAATGTAAACCCATGGAAAAAAAACAGCCTCTACAAACTTTTTTAAAAATAGGAAAACCCCGCAAAATGCGTGTTAATACTTTGGTTTCCCCCCCCACCCCCTTTTCTATCTCCCCAAACCCTTTTTAATAAAAAACATCCAGTAAACCTCTCTGCCACTGTAAAATATCTACCTCCCAATTTTTTTCCCTTAAACCCCCTACCCTGTCCAAACCCCTCAAACTTTCCCTTTAAATACGTACTTCTACCTCAATATCCATATCCCCGCCTACATTAATATTCCCACCTCAATACTCCATATCCCTGCCTACATTTCATATTTTTACCCAATACTCCAGTAAACTCTGCCTACAATTTTAAATTTACCTCTAACCCAGTAACCACATTACATATCTATCTTTAACCCCTTTAAATCCCTGACATATCCCCCAATACCCAAACCCTCCTTCCCTTAAAAAAAATCAACCTCAAATACTCCAGTAAAACCCCCCTACCCGTCCTTCTACCCCCAATCTCCCTTAAATCTGCCCACATGTACTATTTTACCCAATACCCCCGTAAAAATTTTGCCTACATGTACATATCTTAAACCCCAATCTCCAGTAACTACCCCCTACTATCACCCCCAAAACCCGTAAATCTCCTACATGGAAAATATCTACCCTCATACTCCAGTAACACTTTTTCATATCTAAACCCCAAAACCCCCTAAATCGGGGCCCACATGTACATATCCCACCCAAAAACTCCCGTAACTCCCGGGCCCACATGTCATATCTACCCAATTTCTCCCCGTACACATTACATATCTACCTCAATAAACCCATTTAAATCTCCCCACTTTACATATCTTAACCCTCAAAACCCGAACCCCCTGCCTTTCCTTAATTCAAACCCCAAAACTCCAGTAAAATCTGCCAATTTACATATCTACCTCAATACTCCCCGAACTCTGCCTACTGTACATATTTTAAAACCCCAATACCCTTTAACTCTGCCTACAAAGTCATACTACCTCAAAACTCCCCGTAATTCCCGCCCACATGTACATATCTACCTCCAAAACTCCAAATAACTCTGCCTACATTTAAATATCCCAAACCCCAAAATTTCCCCGTAACCCCGCCCCATTACATATCTACCCCCAATACCCCCAGTAAATACAATTTTTATCTACCTCAAAACCCCAGTTCCCTGCCTACTGTTATATCTACCCCAATATTCCCGTATCCCTGCCTACATGTACATATCTACCTCAATACTCCAGTATCCCTGCCTACATGTACATATCTACCTCAATACTCCAGTAACTCTGCCTACATGTACATATCTACCTCAATACTCCAGTAACTACATGTACATATCTACCTCAATACTCCAGTATCCCTGCCTACATGTACATATCTACCTCAATACTCCAGTAACTCTGCCTACATGTACATATCTACCTCAATACTCCAGTATCCCTACCTACATGTACATATCTACCTCAATACTCCAGTATCCCTGCCTACATGTATATATCTACCTCAATACTCCAGTATCCCTGCCTACATGTACATATCTACCTCAATACTCCAGTAACTCTGCCTACAAGTATATATCTACCTCAATACTCCAGTAACTACATGTACATATCTACCTCAATACTCCAGTAACTACATGTACATATCTACCTCAATACTCCAGTATCCCTGCCTACATGTACATATCTACCTCAATACACCAGTATCCCTGCCTACATGTATATATCTACCTCAATACTCCAGTAACTCTGCCTACATGTACATATCTACCTCAATACTCCAGTAACTACATGTACATATCTACCTCAATACTCCAGTATCCCTGCCTACATGTACATATCTACCTCAATACTCCAGTATCCCTGCCTACATGTACATATCTACCTCAATACTCCAGTAACTACATGTACATATCTACCTCAATACTCCAGTAATCCTGCCTACATGTACATATCTACCTAAAGTCACTTTAACTCTACCCACATGTACATATTACCTCAACTACCTCAACTAGCCGGTGCCCCCGCACATTGACTCTGCAACGGTACCCCCCTGTATATATAGCCTCCCTACTGTCACTTTATTTTACTGTATATATAGCCTCCCTACTGTCACTTTATTTTACTTCTGCTCTTTTTTTCCTCAACACTTTTTTTTGTTGTTGTTTTATTCTTACTTTTTTTGTTTAAAATAAATGCACTGTTGGTTAAGGGCTGTAAGTAAGCATTTCACTGTAATGTCTGCACCTGTTGTATTCGGCGCATGTGACCAATAAAATTTGATTTGATTTGATTTGATATCTACCTCAATACTCCAGTAATCCTGTTCATTGTATATGTGGTACTGGCAGTGACCCTGTATATACTATAGCTTCCTCTCTTATTTCTGGTGTTGTTATTAGTTCTACTAGTTTGATATTGAATACTGCCCTGTTGGGCTGGCAAGTGAAGCATTTCACTGTACTGGTGCATGTGACAAATACAACTTGAACTATAGTTTATGACTATAGTATAGTTGTTGACTAGTCCTAATAAAACATGATTTGAAACAGTGCAGGCTGCTGAGGGCTCACAATAATGGCTGGAACGGAGCGAATGGAATGGCATCAAACACATGGAAACCATGGAAACCACGTGTTGGATGTATTTGATACCAGTCATTCTGCGCCAGACATTACCATGAGCCAGTCCTCGCCAATTACAATGCTGCACCCTCCTGTGGTTTTAAAATAGATTTACTGTCACACTGGATAGGTGCAGTAAAATGTGTTTTTTTTATATATAGGGTCAGTCATAGAGGTATGGCACCCCAGGAACAAATTAGGGTTAAGTGCCTTGCTCAAGAGCACATCGACAGATGTTTCACCTTGTTTGCAATTGCCCTATAAAGGTGCAATGGTTGTCATTTCAATGGTAATCTATATTGGACAGACAATGTAAACATAGCACCTGACCAAATTATGCAAGATTGTAGCTCTGGGTTAAGCGACAGTATTTTAGTTCTGGTTAAGCGGCAGTATTTTAGTTCTGGGTTAAGCTACAGTATTTTAGTTCTGGGTTAAGCAGCAGTATTTTAGTTCTGGGTTAAGCGGCAGTATTTTAGTTCTGGGTTAAGCAGCAGTATTTTAGTTCTGGGTTAAGCGGCAGTATTTTAGTTCTGGGTTAAGCGACAGTATTTTAGTTCTGGGTTAAGCGGCATTATTTTAGTTCTGGGTTAAGCGGCAGTATTTTAGTTCTGGGTTAAACGGCAGTATTTTAGTTCTGGGTTAAGCGGCAGTATTTTAGTTCTGGGTTAAGCGGCAGTATTTTAGTTCTGGGTTAAGCGGCAGTATTTTAGTTCTGGGCAGGGGCGGTGTGTTCATTAGGGCGATATGGGCGACGCACTGCCAAACGGGAAAAGGAAGGGATTTTTTTTCTAATCAATTATATCACGGCAACAGTAGTTATCAGTGTTCTAATCTAGACGTCTGATCTGCCACTAAATGTCCAATCAGGCTAAAGTCGTGCTTCAAATGGCCCCCCCCCCTTTTGGGGCGATTTCAGTCAGGTTGAAAATCGCCCCAGAAGTCTCTCATAGACTCCCATGTAAAATCTATTTTTTTCAAATATCAGAGCTTTCAATACAATCTCTATGGGTTTCTGAGGGCTTGCACTTACGCGCTTTCGTCATACGTAACATAACCATGAACGTAACTAAGAAAAGAGCGGGTAGCAGCGTCAATCAATTCACGTACTACTGTCAAGATGGCTATAGCGTTCAGTGCAACTCGATTGTCTCTTTGAAATAAGTTACTTTTTGTCGGCGAACAAATCAAGATAAATTGGCAACGAAACAATTAGGACCTCCCAGACCAAATTTAATAATTCAACAGGTTTCTACTAAAGGGGGAAAGTCCTACACCCGAGGATTTTCCAAAAATTGGTACGAACGAAAAACCTGGCTAGCAGGCTGCGATGTAGCTAATGCAGTCTTCTGCTACCCCCTGCTTACTCTTTCACCCTGAAGGCGGCACGGCAGACAGCACCGCTTGGACAGCGACTGGTGTGTAACGGACATGCACCATCTTTCAGGAAAGATTAAGAAACATGAGCTGTCAAAGACCCACATGGATAGCTGTTTGAGATTGTCTGCTTTGGGGAGAGTGAACATTGCCACTCAACTGGATGAGGGATACAGGCTAGCTGTCCGCCGCCACAACGATGAGGTTAGCAAGAACCGCCACATCCTCAGCCGGCTAATCCAGTGTGTGAAGTTTTGCGGAGTGTTTGAGTTAGCTTTGCGAGGCAAAGATGAAACTGAGGGCTCCACCAACCCTGGTAAGCCAACACTTTTGAGATCAGTCAATAAATGCTTCTGGTATTGACTTATATGCTGCCCCTGTCTTCATGTTGTTGCTGGACATATCTTTTTTAAAATGTGTGTAGGTCACCTAAATCATCAGAAATATTGCCCCTCCTGAGAAAAAAGGCGGCTCCTGAGAATTTTTTCAGGAGCCGCCACTGGTTCTGGGTTAAGCGGCAGTATTTTAGTTCTGGGTTAAGCGGCATTATTTGTATGGCAATAAATAACAACCAAAGCAGTTTCTCGAAGTAGTCCAGTCTGTAGTCAACCATATGAAGGACTACATAGGACTGTCAGAAATTCTAGCCCTCTTAACCCAACACCGCACGGCGTAAAAAAAATAAAAATAAACTGTCACGTAGCCACGCCGGGTACAAAGAGTACTGACACACGCGCGGGGTTTTCACTTTAGCCTCGCTCACAGCATGCATTACGGCACTTGGCTGCAAAACATTAGCGTTATAGCCCAATAAATGTCACGTGTCATTGTGTGTCATTTTACCATTATACAGGAGAATGTTCCAACCTAACCTAACGCACATCCTAACCTGTGCGTAAAAATTCAAGCGTTTGACAGTTTCACTGTGAAAAGAATAAAAGTGGTCTTACCTTTGCATAGCAGCATATGATCAACCCCAACGGTAAGAGATAGCCAATGACTAAAATAGTAACTTTATAGGTGTGTTTGGAAGCGCTTGCGTACCACGCTTCCCAGCAGAACGAACTGTTCGGTGCTTCCGGATGGTTAGTAAGTATCTGGTGTTGCGCCACTGGTACAGCGAATATGAACGATAGCGCCCAAATAACACAGACCCCTGTGAGGGCATTTCTCCTGTTGCGGACGCAGGGGGACTTTTTGGAGTGTACAACAGCTATGTACCTGTCCACTGACATGGCAACAAGCGTGAAGATGCTCACCAGCATACACACCATAACCAAATAGTGTACGCATTTACATAAAAAGGCTCCAAATATCCACTCAGGTAGGGAGTATATGGTAGCCTGGAACGGAACACAGAATAGCAGAAACAACAGGTCCGCTATGCTTAAATTGAGGATGAAAATGTTCGTCGTACTTCTGTTGCGCCGGGACTTAATTTTCCCTATTACTATCATCACCACAGTGTTCCCGACGACACCCAGGAAAAATATACATCCGAAAATCACCGGAACAATCACCTCCTCCGGACCACCGTGGTCTTCTTCACCGTCACTCGCCGTCAGGTTGCCGGTGTCTAATAACTCGGTCCAGACGTAGCCCGTTTCGTTTTCCGGCAGCAGCATGGTTTTATCCCAGAGTTCACGGCGTCCAGGTCCAGACGTTCTAGGAGTTAAGAAATATCTCTCCGGAGAAAGTGGTGATTTTGTCCAGACCCTCGCATGATAGATAGTCTGGTCTATGTATCACACTCAGCCAGTAACACTGCTGTGTCAAATTCCAGATTAGGGTTTACGCTACTTTACGCATGTTTGCAGGAAATGGTTTCGGGTGCGTCCACTTGTGAGAAAGTCGGCTGCAACAAGTGTAGGCTAGGTCACCCGATGCGCGTCTTCGACATAACACGCTAACGATAGCCTGGCTAATAACGATAACATGTTTGAGTTGCTTTTCATTTCAATATCACAATGGAAAAACGACTCCCTCTTTTCCATTTGACAAACGGTACTGTGGACTATGCCTGTAGATCATTATACCGTGGAGATGAAAGGGTTTGAGTGAAGCAGTGTGAGAGGTGTGACGATTGGAAAGAAAATAACGACCTATTTAGATCTCGTCTCTCATCCTGTAACCTTGGCACCGGCTGCCTCACAGTCTCGGATTTCTGACATGGGCTTTTATGTTATATGAAGTTTTACTTCATTGTCTGACATCATTTATTGTTTTATCAATTTAGTTGATAAATTGCTGTTACAACAAGTGATATTCATATTTGTGCTAACTTGAATCTTCGACAGAGAGACATCCATGGATAAAATGCTATGTGGCAAGACAAGAGTATCACTTGGTTGGATATCCCACTAAAAAAATCACTGCCTATAGGATCGTTTTGGTCTTCTCTGAACCCCTGCAGGATTCAATTAAGGGATCAATCAATAAATAATCTACCTCTGCCTTAGGTTTGAAACAAAGATTTGAAATAACTAGTTCCCTTCAGTGAAATTATTTTTGAGGAAGGACAAAGAAACTCCATTGAAAGTTTTGATGACTCCTTTTCTACTGTATCTACTGTATCCAGGCATTAAAAACATGACATCTTAGTCCTTAAATTGGAGGTCCTTCATACAGCAATGCATCATTACTCTTCAAATACCCCCATTCAGATACACAAACAGAACGGTCTTAGAGATTATTTAGTACTACTGGCTTTACCAAACAGAGAGAGTTATTTTGAGACTTTGCAAGACAGAGAGAGAGGAAGAGAGAGAGAGAGAGAGACACAGAGAGAGACACCACAGAGAGAGAGAGACACAGAGAGAGACACATAGAGAGAGACACAGAGAGAGAGACAGAGAGAGACACAGAGAGAGAGACACAGAGAGAGACACATAGAGAGAGACACAGAGAGAGAGACAGAGAGAAACACAGAGAGAGACACAGAGAGAGAGACATAGAGAGAGACACAGAGAGAGACACAGAGAGAGAAACACACAGAGAGGGCAACAGGTGAGCTCTTCTGTTTTGGAGCAATGGATGCCAACATTGGAAACAGAGGCAGAGCCAGAGGAGTGAGAGTAAGAGAAGGAGGACGGGGAGGATAAGGACGAGGACGAGGACGAGGAAGGCCAAGGACCGTAATCTCTGATGAGATCCGAGCCACTTTGGTTGATCACGTGGTCAACCATGGTCTAACAATGAGGGAGGCTGGGAAAAGAGTACAGCCAAATTTGAGCATCCATCATCCGGACATTCCGAAATGAGAATAGGTAAGAAATCTACTCTCACTAGAAAATTGCAGTACTGCATATCAATACAGTACTCAATGAGTACAGTATTGCCTGTGGACTGTTCTGTAGGACTGTAAAAATAAAGTATGTTTCAAGTATTTGGGAAATGTATTTCTACTTTGTATTTACAGCATTTTACTATTTGTTTGGCAGAACTGAAAGATTACCAACACAAGGTGGTCGGGAACGTGTTCTGTCTCATGAACAGGAAACTGAAATCATGAACATGGTCCTAGAAAAGAACGCCATAACATTACAGCAAATACAAAGAAAAATAATAGAAAACAATGAGATATTTCAAAATATTGATAGGGTGAGCTTATCAACACTGGACCGTGTCTTGCGCAGAAATAATCTCAGGATGAAGCAGGTCTACAGGGTGCCATTTGAACGCAATTCAGAAAGAGTCAAAGAATTGCGATATAACTATGTGCAAGTGAGTCCTATACAATCCCACAATTGATGCATACTCTCAACAATGTATAAATTATACATATTTCAGTATTGTAATCATAATGATTGTGCTTCACAATAGTGACCACTCCATGTCTATTTCTGATATTGTCATGTGTGTTTCAGAGAGTCCTTGAGCTAGAGGTGGCTGCAGTGGAGCACCAGTTCATCTTCATTGATGAGGTTGGATTCAACCTCACAAAAAGACGAAAGAGGGGAAGGAATATCATCGGCCAGCGTGCCATTGTTCAAGTCCCTGGCCAGCGCGGAGGGAACATCACAATGTGTGCAGCGATTACCCACCACGGCGTCATCCATCACCATGCTACCCTTGGCCCCTACAACACCGCCCATCTGATCACATTCCTGGACACCCTACACAACACACTCATTCTACCAGATCAGGTAGATGGCCCAGAGCAGCTCAGGTACGTTGTCATTTGGGACAACGTACGTTTCCACAGGGCTGCTCTGGTTCGTAACTGGTTCACTGCCCACCCACGCTTTTTAGTTGTTTATCTCCCTCCATATTCTCCATTCCTCAATCCTATTGTGTATGACCGAAATCCACAAACGCGTATACCTCTTCTCCAAGCTATGGAAGACGCATGTGGAGATATAGCAGCTGATGCTTTTCATGGCTGGAATCGCCATGCTAGGCGATATTTCCCCCGCTGCTTGGCGAGGGAAAACATTGCTTGTGATGTGGATGAGGTGCTGTGGCCAGACCGCAACAGAAGAGAGGATGCATCATTTTTTATTTATTTTACTGTAACTGTATACATTAAATTCTTCTGTTTTGTATGTAGACCACTGTATGTGCAACTTTGTGTTGGTGGGAAAAATGAAATATATTTGTTACCGTGTATTTGTGTGTTCTGAGTATAAAAACAATATTCTCAAATATTTTACAACACACTTATGTATGTACTGTCTATAGTAATGGCAACACTGAACCAAAAAAAGGCCTAAGTCATTATGATGAATGGAGAAGAAGTGTTTTCCATTCATCATAGTGTTTTACATTGAGCACATCAGTGTTCAACTGGTTCTTATAAATGTATATTCATATGATGGTTTGTGTGTGTCATTTTAAAGCAAAATACAATTTTGATAAGAAATAACATTGTTTTGAATGTAAAGTTTCATTTTGCTGGAGAATTGATGTCACACCCTGGCTCTGGGACTCTATATGTTGAGCCAGGGTGTGTTCATTCTATGTTTTCTGTTTCTTTGTTTGGGTGTTCTAGGTTGGTTATTTCTATGTTTGCCTGTGTGACTCCCAATCAGAGGCAACGAGTGTCAGCTGTCGGCTGGTTGTCTCTGATTGGGAGCCATATTTAAACTGTATGTTTTCCCTTGGGTGTTGTGGGTTTTTGTTCCGTGTCGGTATTTGTTTACCGTGGACTTCACGAGTCGTGTTTTGTTTGGTATACTTTAACTATTAAAGTAATGTTTGTTTCACACGCTGCGCCTTGGTCTACTCACTCCTACGACGATCGTGACAATTGAGGGGTTTTGCCCATTGTGTGTGTGTTTTTTGATTTGTGTGTAGTTCTGAGAATATGAGGCATGCTTTCAGAAAATGTGTGTAAACAATCGAGAAAAACTGTAATTGAATTGAAAAATTGAGAGAGAGAGAGAGGAAGAAAGAGAGAGAGCGAGAGAGAGAGAGAGAGAGAAAGACAGAGACACAGAGAGAGAGAGAGTGTGAGAGAGAGAGAGAGCGATAGAGAGAGAGAGCAAGAGGGAGAGAGGGAGAGAGAGAGAGAGAGAGAGGGAGATATAGAGACAGACAGAGACAGACAGAGACACACAGAGAGGGAGAGAGGGAGAGATATATATATAGAGAGAGAAAAGGAAGAGAGGAAGAGAGAGAGAAAGGAGAGAGAGAGAGAGAGAGAGAGCGAGAGAGAGAGAGAACGGAGTTGGAAAGGGTGATGGTTAAGGACCTGAATGGTCTGTAGTGGAAAGACACAGGAAGAAGAGAGATCATGATACAGAAAGCAGTGGAGCGTCTAGTATAGAAAGCATAAAGAGGGTCAAGGTAGGAAGCAGGAGTAGTGATGTGTTGGTAGAGCATGGTGCTTGCAATGCCAGGGTTGTGGGTTTGATTCCCACGGGGGGCCAGAATGAAAAAATAATATGTATGCACTCACTAACTGTAAGTCGCTCTGGATAAGAGCGTCTGCTAAATGACTTAAATGTAAATGAAAGTGGTGACCGTGTTTGATGAGACCACAGGGCCCAATTTACACCCTATCTGACTAACCACTTCCCATAGACAAAGAGACAGGAGAAGTGCAATTAGCAAGAGAAGATTCTGACAATGGAAAATTTTAGAAAGAAGATTAAAAGCCATATCCCTGGTAGATTGAGGGGAGTCATCTCTGGGGCCCCAATATCTATGACCACAGATGATATTAAAGAAAATGTGACTGGAGGCAGAGTGATTGAGGCCAAGAGGTTGATCAGTAGGAAAGAGGGTCAAAGAAGTGAAAGCTTATCAGTGCTGCTGAGGTTTGAGAAGGTTATGCCTGGAAAAGTACAGATAGGATTCCTTAGTTTCAATGTCAGAGACAATTTTTTCCCGTCCCAATTGCGGTGTTTTAAATGCCAAAGAATGGGACATGCAGCTGTTCAATGTAAAGGAAGGAAAAGAGGTGCCAAGTGGGGAGGGGAACACGATTACGGTGAATATGGGGAGTAACATAAGTGTTGTAATTGTTTGGGGGGGGGGGGGGGGGGGGGGGGGGGGGGGGGGGGGGGAGACATAGTGCAGCGTTTGGTGGATGCCAGGTGCAGAGAGAGGCTAGAGAGGCTTAGAGATATAGAATCAGTCATGATGTATCGTACGCAGAGGCTGTAAGACTACAGTGCGGACTGATGGAGCTTCCACGGCTGCCCCTGTAGTAAGTGGACCTACTGTCGGGGCTGGTGCTTCAGCTGGTCCTGGCCTGGTTTCGAGGCCTGTTCAAAAATCTTGCGATCATGAATGTGCTGTGTCAATGGACACTTTGATCATGAATAAAGGTGTTAGAAGTTAGTAGGGATTTATTTGGTTTTAATTGTATTTTCATGGTAGTACAGAATTGTGCAGACCGTGATTGATCGTATATTCCAGCACAGTAGGTGACGGCATGCACCTTAAACGTTCGTTTGACCGCCATGACATCATAGAAGAAGAAGAGAACTCACCAAACGCTCAGATGAAACTCTCCAAAAGAATCCAAGAATGTATGTGTTACAGTTTTTTCCAACTGCTTACACACGTTTTCAAAACGATGTCGCCTTTTTTCAAAACTCTACACACAATTCCCAAAACAGCACACTCAAAATCCAAATGCCTCACATCTCCTTCAAAATGTAACACTTGCATCAAAATGCCATAAACACATGTCAGAATGAAGCATTTGCATCAAATTGGCAAACACTTCTTTCATAATAGTACATTTTTGGATATACCATGTAACACTGTTGTTCTAAATCTAAAGCTCTTTGGTCTTTCATAGGCTTATATCTACATTTCAATACAATGTTCTACAGTGAACGTAATCTGCTGAGAGGGGGTAACAAGTACACTGTAAACACCAATGCAATGTAGAAACAGAAAATATTTATTAGACCAAACATTACTGTTGTATACAGTAGCATACAACAAAACCATAAACATATGTAAACCAAAAGTATATTCTTTAGAATACAGTAAAGAACACAATTGTGTGTGGGGGGGCCCGGGGGGGGGGGGGGGGGGGGGGGGGGGGGGGTGGGGGGGGGGGGTTTTGGGGGGGAAAAGGGGGGGGTTTTAAAATTTTTCCCCAATGGGAAAACCTTTCGGGTTTTTGGGGGGGGGGGGGGGGGGGGGGCAGGGGGGGGGGGGACGGGGAAAGGGGGGGGGGGTTGGGTGGGTTTTCCCCCCCTTTGGGGGGGGTTTGGGGGGGAAAACCCTTCGGAAAAACTTTTTAAAACTTTAACCTGTCTTTTTTCCTTTCCAAAACTAAGGGGGGGGGGGCTCCGGAAATTTTCGGATTAAAGGGGCCTTTTGGGTGGGTAAAAACCCCCGAAAAGGGGGTTTGAGGGGACCAATGGGGGCCCCCGTAAATTGTACCGGGAACCTCGGGGAAGGGGAAAATTTTGGGGTGGGCATTTTGGGGTTTTGGGGGGGAAAAAACCCCTCTTGTGGGGGTGAAAATTTTTGGCACCAAAAAAATTGTATATAAACCCCAAATCTAGCAGGCTCCTGATCTGGATCAGGGACAAGCATTGTGTAAATTGCATCCAGAAAAGTGAGCATATGGCCGGTATTGTACGGACCCAGTGTGGCATTGTGATGGAGGACCCCGTTTTGAGTGATGGCAGCACACATAGTTATATTACCCCCACGCTGTCCAGGGACATTGGTAATTGCCCTCTGTCCTATTACATTTCTTCCGCGGCGCCTGGTTTTGGTGAGGTTGAAGCCAACCTCATCCACATAAATAAATGTACATGGGCATCCATCTCCAATACTCTCTGTAACAGACAAAAGGATATACAGATGAGTAAATATGGTATGTCTGAAGTACTGGAAGTAGTGTTGCATACCTACCTCTACAAAGTCATGTCGCAGATTCTTGACTCTGTCAGAGTTTCTCTCAGATGGCACCTTGTAAAGTTGTTTCATCGTCACTTGGTGCCATTGGAGGATGCGTTGTATGGTCGACAGGCTTACAGCATTGATGTTGTTACAGTTTTTTCCAACTGCTTACACACAAAACCTCTCACTCAAAGTGCAAAACTACACACCAAATCTCCAAAACCATAAGCTATTTCTCAGCCAGATCAGGAGCCTGCTACACACAATTCTCTACCTAAAACACAAAAATCTAACAGGAAGTGACTTGCTTTCCTTTTCCAAACACAACCAATCAAAATGCTACACTTATTCACCAGGACACACACACACTCCTCACATGTGCAAACACTAATTGCTTAACTGATCACTAACCAATCACTGCTGTAAGTGCCGTTGGAGGATGCGTTGTATGGTCGACAGGCTTACAGCACTGATGTTGTTAAATATGGTGTCATTATTCAAGATATGCTCTCTTATCTCTCAAATCCTAATTGCATCGTTGGCCAAAACCATATTTATAATTGCAGTCTCTTGTACATCTGTAAACAAGCGTCCTCCATGATGTCTTTGCCTTTCCACTCTGTACAGAATTCAAACACAGTTTGTGTTCAGCATAAGAACTGTAAACAATGTACACAAAAATGTAGTACAGCATGATAACCAACCTCATTCATTCAATGCAGTGCAGTAAATGGATGGCTTGGAGTTACAAATGTTTATGCAATACTATGCAGTCATACGTATTTTACAGTACATTACTGTAATGCTAAAATAGTCATTAGATAGTTGCATACCTGTTCTCATTTCTGAAGGTTCGAATTATGGACGCCACTGTAAATCGACTCAAGTTGGGCTGGACTCTCAGTCCAGCCTCTCTCATGGTCAAACCGTGGTTGATCACATGATCAACAAGTGTTGCCCTAATCTCATCAGAGATGGCTCTCCTTCCTTCTCTTCTTTGCCCTCGTCCTCTTCTTCCTCTTCCTCTTCCTCTTCCTCTTCCTCCTACTCCTCCTCCTCTTCCAACTCTTCGTCTTTGAATTTGTCCTCGTTGTTGTCCCCTGCCTCTCCCTCCTACTCCTCTTGCTCTCTGTCCATTGTTGGCATCCATTGTTCAAAACAGGTAATCTGACCTTTGACCTATTTATAGGCCTATACTACAGTAAAGCAGTGATTGGTTAGTGATCAGTTAAGCAATTAGTGTTTGCACATGTGAGGAGAGTGTGTTTGACCTGGTGAATAAGTGTAGCATTTTGATTGGTTGTGTTTGGAAAAGGAAAGCAAGTCACTTCCTGTTAGATTTTCGTGTTTTAGTTAGAGAATTGTGTGTAGTGTTTTGAAAAAAGTGTTTTATGCAATTGACAACTGAGTCAAAGGCTGAGAAATAGCTTATGGTTTTGGAGATTTGGTGTGTAGTTTTGCACTTTGAGTGAGAGGTTTCAAAAATCGTGTGACATGAAAAGATTTTGTGTGTAAGCAGTTGGAAAAAACTGTAATGCAACAAAATAGGAAAAACACCAAGGGGGATGAATACTTTTGCAAGGCACTGTACATGTAGGTAGAGCTATTTAAGTGACTATGCATAGATAATAAACAGAGAGTAGCAGCAGTCTGGGTAGCCATGTTGATTAGATGTTCAGGAGTTTTATGGCTTGGGGGTAGAAGCTGTTTAGAAGCCTCTTGGACCTAGACTTGGTGGTCCTCTGTAGCTCAGCTGGTAGAGCACGGTGCTTGTAACGCCAAGGTAGTGGGTTCGATCCCCGGGACCACCCATACAAAAAGAAATGTATGCACGCACGACTGTAAGTCGCTTTGGATAAAAGCATCTGCTAACTGGCATATTATTATATTATTATTGGCGCTCCGGTACCGCTTGCCGTGCGGTAGCAGAGAGAACAGTCTATGACTAGGGTGGCTGGAGTCTTTGACTCATGGTGGTGGTGGGGTTATGGTATAGGCAGGCATAAGCTACGGACAACAAACACAATTGCATTTTATTGATGGCATTTGAATTCACAGAGATACCGTGACGAGATCCTGAGGCCCATTTTCGTGCCATTCATCTGCTGCCATCACCTCATGTTTCAGCATGATAACGCACGGCCCCATGTCGCAAGGATCTGTTCACAATTCCTGGAAGCTGAAAATGTCCCAGTTCTTCCATGGCCTGCATATTCACCAGACATGTAACCCACTGAGCATGTTTGGGATGCTCTGGATCGACGTGTACGTCAGTGTGTTCCAGTTCCCGCCCATTTTCAGAAACTTCGCACAGACATTGAAGAGGAGTGGGTCAACATTCCACAATCAACAGCCTGATCAACTATGCAAAGGAAATGTGTCGCGCTGCATAAGGCAAATGGTAGTCACACCAGATACTGGCTGGTTTTCTGATCCATTAACCTACTTTTTTTTTTAAGGTATCTGTGACCAACAGATGCATATCTGTATTCCCAGTCATGTGAAATCCATAGATTAGGGTCTAATGAATTTATTTCAATTGACTGAATTCCTTATATGAACTGTAAATCAGTAAAATCGTTGAAATTGTTGCATGTAGGCGATTTATATTTTTGTTCAGTGTAGTTAATAATGCTAGCTTTATGAGCTTTATCTAGTGGTTCATGTATGTCCCACATGGATCACCACACCACGTTACACTAAATAGCCACTGCTCTAGCGTTGGACCACCGCACCACATGTTATTGCGTCCTACTTTTGAAATTCATATTATCTTGTCGCTATATTTGCGTAGATTAATCACTGTATGCATTTAGCATATTGCTATAATGTTTAATAATTGGATACTCACATTGCAATTTATTGGGGAACACTTTATTTGGATAGTCCATCTGTAGATGCTCTACAGACTATCAGTAACATTTCAACTAACTTTCTACTAACCCTAGCTCTAACCTTAACCCTTATCCTAACCCTTATTCGAAACCTTACCCTAACCTTAACCCTTATTCTAAACCTTACCCTAACCTTAACCCTTATTCTAAACCTTACCCTAACCTTAGCAAGCATTTGCTTATCAACCAGTGGAGGCTTCTCAGAGGAGGAAGGGGCGGACCATCCTACTCAGTGAATTTCAGAAAAATAAAAAAAATAATGAAACATTAAAAAAGTTATCCTTTTTAGATTAAACTACACTAAATATATTCACATGTCACCAAATACCTGATTAAAACTCACTGTTTGCAATGAAGGTCTACAGTAGCCTCAACAGCACTCTGTAGGGTAGCACCATGATGTAGCCGGAGGACAGCTATTCCCTGTCCTCCTCTGGCTACATTGACATCAATACAAAACCTAGGAGGCTCGTAGGCCTTACCCACTTCCATAGACCTAGGAGGTAATTATGACCACTTCCGGAGGACGTCCTCCAACCAATCAAAGCTTCTGCAATATGAACTGACACGTTGTCCATCCAATCATAGGATTAGGATCAGAGAACGAACCTAGGGTATGAGATATTGGTGAAGTGCTACAGAGCATTATGGGGGTTCTATGTGTTGAGAAGCTTGGTGAGTTGGTGACATATTGGATGGAGATTAAGAGTGAAGAGTGATAGTTTAGCATTTTTAGGATATTATTCCATTCAAATTAGTTTCTTCAAACTACAGGAGACGGAGGAGGTGGATTATATATTGTTTTCTTGGTTTTAGAACTTTATTTTTGTGTCGAGTTAGTTGAATATGCTAGCTAGCTACCAGAGTGCAGCAGAACGGCTAGCTAATGCTAACAACAATGTAGTGGAATTTTTGATGAAAAATTCAGATTCAAGTTTCTGGGAAAAAGCTACATCGATCATTTAATGGACGAACGTCTGCGTATTCAAACTGTGCAACACAACGAGAAGTTAAGATAAAACAGGGTCACAAGCAGTTTAATGGGAAGAGTTGGCTTTTAATCTGGGGCACGACGAGTGGGAAAGTTCAGCTAGCAAGGGCAACTACAAGGAGCTTGCAGAGGTAATTGCGCGTTACGATGCTTTACTTGCTGAGCATTTGGAAGTTTGTACTGTCTTCTCTGGGATGTCGAAATCAATTCAGAATGATTTGATCGCTTCCATCGCATCATCCATTAAAAGTGAGATTTAAAAAAGAGGTTGACGTAGCGCGCTCAGTTAAGCTTTCCACTTTCCTCCAGTATTTATTTAG
>LR778284.1:5166463-5191308 GCA_902810595.1 Coregonus sp. 'balchen'
GTTCACGCAGATAAAGACTGTCTTCCATCATCACTGTGTTCACACAGATAAAGACTGTCTTCCATCGGCACTGTGTTCACGCAGATAAAGACTGTCTTCCATCAGCACTGTGTTCACGCAGATAAAGACTGTCTTCCATCATCACTGTGTTCACACAGATAAAGACTGTCTTCCATCGGCACTGTGTTCACGCAGATAAAGACTGTCTTCCATCATCACTGTGTTCACGCAGATAAAGACTGTCTTCCATCAGCACTGTGTTCACGCAGATAAAGACTGTCTTCCATCAGCACTGTGTTCACGCAGATAAAGACTGTCTTCCATCGGCACTGTGTTCACGCAGATAAAGACTGTCTTCCATCAGCACTGTGTTCACGCAGATAAAGACTGTCTTCCATCGGCACTGTGTTCACGCAGATAAAGACTGTATTCCATCATCACTGTGTTCACGCAGATAAAGACTGTCTTCCATCATCACTGTGTTCACGCAGATAAAGACTGTCTTCCATCATCACTGTGTTCACGCAGATAAAGACTGTATTCCATCATCACTGTGTTCACGCAGATAAAGACTGTCTTCCATCATCACTGTGTTCACGCAGATAAAGACTGTCTTCCATCATCACTGTGTTCACGCAGATAAAGACTGTCTTCCATCATCACTGTGTTTACGCAGATAAAGACTGTCTTCCATCAGCACTGTGTTCACGCAGATAAAGACTGTCTTCCATCAGCACTGTGTTCACGCAGATAAAGACTGTCTTCCATCAGCACTGTGTTCACGCAGATAAAGACTGTCTTCCATCAGCACTGTGTTCACACAGATAAAGACTGTCTTCCATCAGCACTGTGTTCACGCAGATAAAGACTGTCTTCCATCGGCACTGTGTTCACGCAGATAAAGACTGTCTTCCATCGGCACTGTGTTCACGCAGATAAAGACTGTCTTCCATCAGCACTGTGTTCACGCAGATAAAGACTGTCTTCCATCAGCACTGTGTTCACGCAGATAAAGACTGTCTTCCATCAGCACTGTGTTCACGCAGATAAAGACTGTCTTCCATCAGCACTGTGTTCACGCAGATAAAGACTGTCTTCCATCATCACTGTGTTCACGCAGATAAAGACTGTCTTCCATCAGCACTGTGTTCAGAAAGTCTAAATTGCCCTTACAGGATCCAGCCTTTCTTCTCAGTCAGTCTCCTGTTATCTTGTTACAGCACAGCCTCATGCATTTTCACTGTGGAAACCAAAGGTTTCCAATCATAAATGAAGGTGCTTGACATACTGAAGCTTGGTACGGTCAGTACCAAAACTCACCTAATAGGTTAACGAGCCACTCACAGACTGTCTCCCAAATGGCACCATGTTCCCTATATAACCAGAGCCCAAAAGCAGTGCACTATATAGGGAATAGGGTGCCATTCTCTGGTCTAAAGCAGTGCACTAAATAGGGAATAGGGTGCCATTCTCTGGTCTAAAGCAGTGCACTATATAGGGAATAGGGTGCCATTCTCTGGTCTAAAGCAGTGCACTATATAGGGAATAGGGTGCCATTCTCTGGTCTAAAGCAGTGCACTATATAGGGAATAGGGTGCCATTCTCTGGTCTAAAGCAGTGCACTATATAGGGAATAGGGTGCCATTCTCTGGTCTAAAGCAGTGCACTATATAGGGAATAGGGTGCCATTCTCTGGTCTAAAGCAGTGCACTATATAGGGGATAGGGTGCCATTCTCTGGTCTAAGCAGTGCACTATATAGGGGATAGGGTGCCATTCTCTGGTCTAAAGCAGTGCACTATATAGGGGATAGGGTGCCATTCTCTGGTCTAAAGCAGTGCACTATATAGGGAATAGGGTGCCATTCTCTGGTCTAAAGCAGTGCACTATATAGGGAATAGGGTGCCATTTGGGATGCAGCCATACTATAGGTCAGCGTGAAATGTCAATTGTATCCTGTAGTCTTGGTTGCCATGGTTATAATCATATCTCCGATGCCCATGACCTAGCCAGTGTAATGAACAGTTATTGTCATGCAGGACACACTTAGACCTCAGTTCAACGGGTTAATAGCCTCCCAAGACCCACTGCTTTGACCTGATAGAGACCATACAGTGTGTTTCACTTATTGGGGAGGATTGGGTGGGAATAGGAAATTAGGGGTTAGTGAGTAGTCAAGAAGTCTTGAACTTGCAGACTGTCCTTTACAGAACGTCCAGACTGTCCTTCTTGCAGACTGTCCTTTAAAGAACGTCCAGACTGTCCTTCTTGCAGACTGTCCTTTACAGAACGTCCAGACTGTCCTTCTTGCAGACTGTCCTTTACAGAACGTCCAGACTGTCCTTCTTGCAGACTGTCCTTTAAAGAACGTCCAGACTGTCCTTCTTGCAGACTGTCCTTTACAGAACGTCCAGACTGTCCTTCTTGCAGACTGTCCTTTACAGAACGTCCAGACAGTCCTTCTTGCAGACTGTCCTTTACAGAACGTCCAGACAGTCCTTCTTGCAGACTGCCCTTTATAGAACGTCCAGACAGTCCTTCTTGCAGACTGCCCTTTACAGAATGTCCAGACTGTCCTTCTTGCAGACTGTCCTTTACAGAACGTCCAGACAGTCCTTCTTGCAGACAGCCCTTTACAGAACGTCCAGACAGTCCTTCTTGCAGACTGTCCTTTACAGAACGTCCAGACTGTCCTTCTTGCAGACTGTCCTTTACAGAACGTCCTCCTTCTTGCAGACTGTCCTTTACAGAACGTCCAGACTGTCCTTCTTGCAGACTGTCCTTTACAGAACGTCCAGACTGTCCTTCTTGCAGACTGTTCTTTACAGAACGTCCAGACTGTCCTTCTTGCAGACTGTCCTTTAAAGAACGTCCAGACTGTCCTTCTTGCAGACTGTCCTTTACAGAACGTCCAGACAGTCCTTCTTGCAGACTGCCCTTTACAGAACGTCCAGACTGTCCTTCTTGCAGACTGTCCTTTACAGAATGTCCAGACAGTCCTTCTTGCAGACTGTCCTTTACAGAACGTCCAGACAGTCCTTCTTGCAGACACTCCTTTACAGAACGTCCAGACTACTTCTTGCAGACACTCATTTACAGAATGTCCAGACTGTCCTTCTAGCAGACTCTCCTTTACTGAACATCCAGACTGTCCTTCTTGCAGACACTCCTTTACAGAACGTCCAGACCTTCTTGCAGACAGTGTCGTCCTTTCCCCTGCCCCCATGAGAAAGACAATAGCCTTACACGATATGGTTCATTCATTTGGGATGATTGGGTGGAAATAAGAATTGAGGGACGTGTGAGGAGTCAATAAGTCTTGAAATTGCAGACACTCGTTGTCCTTGCCCTGCCTCCACCAGAATGAAACGATAGCGAATGACAAAAAGTTGAATTGATATTCTGAAAGGGACGACTGATCATGCTCAGAAATGACTTGGGAGGAATCTTCCACAGATAAGTGATGAAGTCAGGTCCTGATGAAGACAGAACAAGACATAAGCTGGTTATGAATGCATGGCCTCAGTAGCAATAAGATGTGAACTGGTTATGCATGGCCTCAGTAGCAACAAGATGTGAACTGGTTCTGAATGCATGGCCTCAGTAGAAACAAGATGTGAACTGGTTCTGAATGCATGGCCTCAGTAGAAACAAGATGTGAACTGGTTCTGAATGCATGGCCTTTGTAGCAACAAGATGTGAACTGGTTCTGAATGCATGGCCTTTGTAGCAACAAGATGTGAACTGGTTCTGAATGCATGGCCTCAGTAGTAAGACGATGTGAACTGGTTATGAATGCATGGCCTTTGTAGCAACAAGATGTGAACTGGTTCTGAATGCATGGCCTTCGTAGCAACAAGATGTTAACTTTTTCTGAATGCATGGCCTCAGTAGTAAGACGATGTGAACTGGTTCTGAATGCATGGGCTTTGTAGCAACAAGATGTGAACTGGTTCTGAATGCATGGCCTTCGTAGCAACGAGATGTGAACTGGTTCTGAATGCATGGCCTCCATAGCAACAGGATTGAACTTATTCTGAACGCATGGCCTTTGTAGCAACAAGATGTGAACTGGTTCTGAATGCATGGCCTTTGTAGCAACAAGATGTGAACTGGTTCTGAATGCATGGCCTTCGTAGCAACGAGATGTGAACTGGTTCTGAATGCATGGCCTCCATAGCAACAGGATTGAACTTATTCTGAACGCATGGCCTCAGTAGCAACAGTCAATATGCAATTATCTTTATCTCACAATGAAGGCACTGAAACAGAACAACAACAAGGTTAGCAGCACATGTATTTCCAGAAAGTTGAATATGTATCTTGCAATGACTAAAGTTCTGCTTTAAAATGACTGACTGTTAGTTCATGATGGTTATGGGAAATGAATGCAAAAGATAAATTCTATATTGTTACTTTAGATTCACGTTATTTATGGATGGTAAATACAATATTTTTTAAAACAGTGCATGCACACAGACCACTGATATAGCAGTTACAACAACAACCTTATCTCCAACCAGGACCCCAGCCCTCACCAAGCTTCACTCTCACTGTCCTCTGATAATATCTCCAACCGTGACCCCAGCCCTCACCAAGCTGCACTCTCACTGTCCTCTGATAATATCTCCAACCGTGACCCCAGCCCTCACCAAGCTGCACTCTCACTGTCCTCTGATAATATCTCCAACCGTGACCCCAGCCCTCACCAAGCTGCACTCTCACTGTCCTCTGATAATATCTCCAACCAGGACCCCAGCCCTCACCAAGCTAACTCTCACTGTCCTCTGATAATATCTCCAACCGTGACCCCAGCCCTCACCAAGCTGCACTCTCACTGTCCTCTGATAATATCTCCAACCAGGACCCCAGCCCTCACCAAGCTGCACTCTCACTGTCCTCTGATAATATCTCCAACCGTGACCCCAGCCCTCACCAAGCTCACTCTCACTGTCCTCTGATAATATCTCCAACCAGGACCCCAGCCCTCACCAAGCTTCACTCTCACTGTCCTCTGATAATATTTAACAGACACAGAGGACAGAGGGAGGCTAAGAGACAGACAGACAGACAGGGAGGGAGGGAGGTTAAGAGACAGACAGAGGACAGATGGAGGCTAGGAGACAGACAGAGGACAGATGGAGGCTAGGAGACAGACAGAGGACAGATGGAGGCTAGGAGACAGACAGAGGACAGAGGGAGGCTAGGAGACAGACAGAGGACAGAGGGAGGCTAGGAGACAGACAGAGGACAGAGGGAGGCTAGGAGACAGACAGAGGACAGAGGGAGGCTAGGAGACAGACAGAGGACAGAGGGAGGCTAGGAGACAGACAGAGGACAGAGGGAGGCTAGGAGACAGACAGAGGACAGAGGGAGGCTAGGAGACAGACAGAGGACAGATGGAGGCTAGGAGACAGACAGAGGACAGATGGAGGCTAGGAGACAGACAGAGGACAGAGGGAGGCTAGGAGACAGACAGAGGACAGAGGGAGGCTAGGAGACAGACAGAGGACAGAGGGAGGCTAGGAGACAGACAGCGGACATAGGGAGGCTAGGAGACAGACAGAGGACAGAGGGAGGCTAGGAGACAGACAGAGGACAGATGGAGGCTAGGAGACAGACAGAGGACAGAGGGAGGCTAGGAGACAGACAGAGGACAGAGGGAGGCTAGGAGACAGACAGAGGACAGAGGGAGGCTAGGAGACAGACAGAGGACAGAGGGAGGCTAGGAGACAGACAGAGGACAGAGGGAAGCTGCTTTTGAACTTCAAAAGCAACTTTTTTTCTCTACTGAATAAATCACACATCCCATCCAGCTGTGTGTGTGTGTGTGTGTGTGTGTGTGTGTGTGTGTGTGTGTGTGTGTGTGTGTGTGTGTGTGTGTGTGTGTGTGAGAGAGAGAGTGAGAGAGAGAGAAAGTTGTATCGACTTCTAAAACAACTTCAAAAACAAGACTTATTTTCTCTATATCAAATATGCTGCGGTTTATGAACAACCAGCAAAGTACTGCAGGGGTGAGGGGGAGGCACACTCCTCTGGTTTGGTCCAAGTTATGAGAAACGCTGCAGTCTCACTATTCTAAAGGGATTCTCCACATATCCTCCAGGGCTATCTCCCAAATGGCAACCTATTCCCTGTATAGTGCACTACTTTTGACCAGGGTCCCATAGGGATCTGGTCAAACGTAGTGCACTATATAGGGAATAGGGTGCCATTTGGGACGCTGTCCAAGCATCACCGTGATTAAACCACATCATTCTCTGATTGGGTGATACGTTTCCTCAATAACAGTTTTCAAAGGGATGTAGATATGAGATTCCATTATGATTGAAATGACAGATATTCATATCTCAAAGTAAAACCCTGAATGTATTGCTATGACGAAGTGATAACTCAGGAAGCTGCTGTAGGATATTAAAGATGGGAGAGCGGCTGGTAGCCCAGTGGTTAAGAGCGAAAAAGTCGCTGGTTCGAATCCCCGAAGCAGACTAGGTGGGAAAAACATATGCCGATGTGCCCTTGAGGAAGGCACTTAACCCTAATTGCTCCTTGTAAGTCACTCTGGATATGAGCGTACAGCCAAAGGTAAATGATACCCTCTTCCCTATTATAGAGCACTACTTTTGACCGGAGTGTTATGGGACCTGATCAAAAGAAGTGCACTACAGTTCTTTATCTCCTTGCTTCTATTTTCACAGGTATGTGGTATATTTTCACAAGTCTTAGTACAAAACTCCAAACTGGTCTTACTTGTAATGCAGCCGGCCAGTCTTTCATTCTAAACCTGTCGTTGTGCATTCATTTGGATTGTAAACATCTCTCACCACACAACCGTTGATTCAAAATATACGTTTACTGTGAAATGTAATGAGAACATTGGTTTAATCACCAAAAACACAAAATAATGACACCTTTTCAATTTAGACGTTTTAACTACCGGTTAATCCAATAGCAAACGATGCAAGATATGTGTTTCAAATCGCCCTTAGAAGTGCTGAAAGTAATATGCTACAGTACTGTAAATTACAGTAGATTACACAGTTTCCACATTAGGAAATACATTTACATTACACAACAAAATTGACGGAAAATCTATAATTTCCATAATATCTATCCAATGTGTAATTAAAGGTGTGATCAATGAAGACATCCTCTGCAATCATTCACGCAACAACAAAAAAACATAGGTGTACTGTCTGTAATCAAATGTAAGAAATTCAATGAAACAAATAATAATAATAATAATAATAATAATATGCCATTTAGCAGACGCTTTTATCCAAAGCGACTTACAGTCATGCGTGCATACATTTTTGTGTATGGGTGGTCCCGGGGATCGAACCCACTACCTTGGCGTTACAAGCGCCGTGCTCTACCAGCTGAGCTACAGAGGACCACAAATGAAATGTATGAAAATAAAACAACGTTTAGCACGCATTCATTTGCATAAAGTCTTGAGCATTTTGGTCATAAATTCTCATTCGCATCACAGTGAATGTCCTCATTGTTCATACTCAGTGGGGAAAACATTTTGGCATGGCGAATTCAAGCTCGACATTGTTGTCGCATGCATCATCCATGGCCAGAAGGAGGGTGGCACGCTCACGGGGATGGCGATCGTACACCTTCCACCTCCATGCTGAAAAAGAAAACCCCTCAATAGGTTTGAGGAAGGGAGAGTATGGGGGGCAGGTATAGGGTCACAAAGGGGATGGGCCCGAAAAATAACCATGCCTGAACCTCTTCTGCATGCTGGTACCTGACATTGTCTCACACAATGACATAGGTGACCCCTTCACCTTGACAGGCCTGCTCAATTTCACTGAGAAACACAATGAGGCGTGCAGCGTTGAAGGATCCAAGTAATGGCCTGCGTCCTACCACACCATCTACAGAGATGGAGATGTCCCCCCCCCCCCCCCCCCCCCCCCCTCGTTGTCCAGGCACTTGGACGGTCGCCCGTTGGCCAGTGAGGTTCCGCCCAGGTCGCCCGTTGGCCAGTGAGGTTCCGTCCACAGCACCCAGTTTTGGCCCAGGTTGAAGCCCGCTTCATCAACAAAGATATACTAGTGATGGTTCACAGCAGCATCAAGCACCATCACCCTCTAAAAATATATTTTGGTTAGTTATTTTTTACAGTATAGTTCCATTATGATATTGTGAAGTAGCATGTGATTTAATAGCAACAGTAATACAGTATATAGTGCTGCACCTGAACATACTCGGCCCACAGTTGTTTCACCCAGTCGTTGTTTCTCTAAAAAGGCACCAGCTAAATGTGTTTCATAGATACCTGGTGTCTCTTCAAAAGGCACCAAGTAAATGTGTTTCATAGATACCTGGTGTCTCTTCAAAAGGCACCAGCTAAATGTGTTAAAAAAGGCACCAGCTAAATGTGTTTCATAGATACCTGGTGTCTCTTCAAAAGGCACCAGCTAAATGTGTTTCATAGATACCTGGTGTCTCTTCAAAAGGCACCAGGTAAATGTGTTTCATAGATACCTGGTGACTCTTCAAAAGGCACCAGCTAAATGTGTTTCATAGATACCTGGTGTCTCTTCAAAAGGCACCAGGTAAATGTGTTTCATAGATACCTGGTGTCTCTTCAAAAGGCACCAGCTAAATGTGTTTCATAGATACCTGGTGACTCTTCAAAAGGCACCAGGTAAATGTGTTTCATAAATACCTGGTGTCTCTTCAAAAGGCACCAGCTAAATGTGTTCCATAGATACCCGGTGCCTCTTCAAAAGGCACCAGGTAAATGTGTTCCATAGATACCTGGTGTCTCTTCAAAAGGCACCAGGTAAATGTGTTTCATAGATATCTGGTGTCTCTTCAAAAGGCACCAGCTAAATGTGTTTCATAGATACCTGGTGACTCTTCAAAAGGCATCAGGTAAATGTGTTCCATAGATACCTGGTGTCTCTTCAAAAGGCACCAGCTAAATGTGTTCCATAGATACCCGGTGCCTCTTCAAAAGGCACCAGCTAAATGTGTTTCATAGATACCTGGTGTCTCTTCAAAAGGCACCAGGTAAATGTGTTTCATAGATACCTGGTGCCTCTTCAAAAGACACCAGGTAAATGTGTTCCATTGATACCCGGTGCCTCTTCAAAAGGCACCAGCTAAATGTGTTTCATAGATACCTGGTGTCTCTTCAAAAGGCACCAGGTAAATGTGTTCCATAGATACCTGGTGACTCTTCAAAAGGCACCAGGTAAATGTGTTTCATAGATACCTGGTGTCTCTTCAAAAGGCACCAGCTAAATGTGTTCCATAGATACCCGGTGCCTCTTCAAAAGGCACCAGCTAAATGTGTTTCATAGATACCTGGTGTCTCTTCAAAAGGCACCAGGTAAATGTGTTTCATAGATACCTGGTGCCTCTTCAAAAGGCACCAGGTAAATGTGTTCCATAGATACCTGGTGTCTCTTCAAAAGGCACCAGGTAAATGTGTTTCATAGATACCTGGTGTCTCTTCAAAAGGCACCAGCTAAATGTGTTTCATAGATACCTGGTGACTCTTCAAAAGGCACCAGGTAAATGTGTTCCATAGATACCTGGTGTCTCTTCAAAAGGCACCAGCTAAATGTGTTCCATAGATACCCGGTGCCTCTTCAAAAGGCACCAGCTAAATGTGTTTCATAGATACCTGGTGTCTCTTCAAAAGGCACCAGGTAAATGTGTTTCATAGATACCTGGTGCCTCTTCAAAAGGCACCAGGTAAATGTGTTCCATAGATACCCAGTGCCTCTTCAAAAGGCACCAGCTAAATGTGTTTCATAGATACCTGGTGTCTCTTCAAAAGGCACCAGGTAAATGTGTTCCATAGATACCTGGTGACTCTTCAAAAGGCACCAGGTAAATGTGTTCCATAGATACCTGGTGTCTCTTCAAAAGGCACCAGCTAAATGTGTTCCATAGATACCCGGTGCCTCTTCAAAAGGCACCAGCTAAATGTGTTTCATAGATACCTGGTGTCTCTTCAAAAGGCACCAGGTAAATGTGTTTCATAGATACCTGGTGCCTCTTCAAAAGGCACCAGGTAAATGTGTTCAATAGATACCCGGTGCCTCTTCAAAAGGCACCAGGTAAATGTGTTCCATAGATACCTGGTGTCTCTTCAAAAGGCACCAGGTAAATGTGTTCCATAGATACCTGGTGTCTCTTCAAAAGGCACCAGGTCAATGTGTTCCATAGATACCTGGTGTCTCTTCAAAAGGCAGGTGATTGTTGTTAGGCTGATGGATGCCACATTGGTAAAGGTGTCATCGTTCTCCTCAATGGCCTGCTTTATTTCGGACAGCCGTATGTCACTCCTGGCCCTCACCATTTACACCACGGCCCGCTCCTTCTGGGCCGGTCAGCACACAATTCTGAGGGTAGAACAGAGTATACCGTCAATAGATCATACTGTAAGAATACTGGAACATGTTTTGTGAATTTACATGTATGACAGTATGTCATTTACTGTAAATGTAATGGTAAAGCATAGTGCATATCCTGCAGACTTACCCGTTTTCTTGGTGAAATGTTCTCATGATCGAATTGACAGTTGATCTTTTCAGATTGTGATGAACTAATCTGGCAGCCTCTGCCATGGTAAGGCCTCTGTTTACCACATGGTCAATGACGATGGACCGGACTTCCTTAGACACAACAGTTCCCTGCCGTCTGCCTCCCTCTCTCTGATGTCCACCTCTTTGACGGGGCCCATGTCCACCTCTTTGACGGGGCCCATGTCCACCTCTTTAACCTCTTTGACGGGGCCCATGTCCACCTCTTTAACCTCTTTGATGGGGCCCATATCCACCTCTTTGACCTCTTTGACGGGGCCCATGTCCACCTCTTTAACCTCTTTGACGGGGCCCATGTCCACCTCTTTAACCTCTTTGACGGGGCCCATGTCCACCTCTTTGACCTCTTTGATGGGGCCCATGCCCACCTCTTTAACCTCTTTGACGGGGCCCATGTCCACCTCCTTTGACGGGGCCCATGTCCACCTCTTTAACCTCTTTGACGGGGCCCATGTCCACCTCTTTAACCTCTTTGACGGGGCCCATGTCCACCTCTTTGAACTCTTTGATGGGGCCCATGTCCTCCTCTTTGATGGGGCCCATGTCCACCTCTTTAACCTCTTTGACGGGGCCCATGTCCACCTCTTTAACCTCTTTGACGGGGCCCATGTCCACCTCTTTGAACTCTTTGATGGGGCCCATGTCCACCTCTTTAACCTCTTTGACGGGGCCCATGTCCACCTCTTTAACCTCTTTGACGGGGCCCATGTCCACCTCTTTAACCTCTTTGACGGGGCCCATGTCCACCTCTTTGAACTCTTTGATGGGGCCCATGTCCACCTCTTTGAACTCTTTGATGGGGCCCATGCCCACCTCTTTGAACTCTTTGACGGGGCCCATGTCCACCTCTTTGAACTCTTTGATGGGGCCCATGTCCACCTCTTTAACCTCTTTGATGGGGCCCATGTCCTCCTCTTTGATGGGGCCCATGTCCACCTCTTTAACCTCTTTGACGGGGCCCATGTCCACCTCTTTAACCTCTTTGACGGGGCCCATGTCCACCTCTTTGAACTCTTTGATGGGGCCCATGTCCACCTCTTTGATGGGGCCCATATCCACCTCTTTAACCTCTTTGACGGGGCCCATGTCCACCTCTTTGAACTCTTTGATGGGGCCCATGTCCACCTCTTTGAACTCTTGCCCATGTCCATCTCTTTGAACTCTTTGACGGGGCCCATGTCCACCTCTTTAACCTCTTTGACGGGGCCCATTACCACCTCTTTAACCTCTTTGACGGGGCCCATGTCCACCTCTTTGACTTCTCTGATGGGGCTCATGCCCACCTCTCTGACGGCCCCTTGTCCACGAGCTCTTTGATTTCTTCCTCTCCCTTGCTGTCTATCCTGCTCCATGTTGAAAGAAATTGCAAGTGTTCACACCCCCCCTTTAATATGGTGACCAATAGTGGTTACCACTATGTGAAATCAATTAGCAACAACTAGTAGTCATTATGTATGGTTATCATGTATCATACATGTAATTTAGATGTTTATACTTTACAAACACACATTTTATGTCTGTAGTTCTCAAAATCCATAAATAGTAGACAAACCAGTTTAAAATCTATAGGTTTACCGAATGGTTAAGTGTTTAACCATTAAGCACAGTTGGATTAAGCGATGGTCAAATGCATTTAAACAAATGAGAAGAGAATCATGAAAAAGTATTGCCCAGCGTTGCGTTGTGAAAGGCAATTACTTTCTATGAAAGCTATTTCTAGACGAAACACTGATTAGGTTTGATGAAAAAGTTACTGTGTGATTTTGTTTGTTTTTAATTAGTCTATTGAAAATGTGCTTAAAGTTTAGAAGAAAAAAAAAACATCCTTTCTGATCTGTTTTGGAGTTTTGTGCTAAGAGTTGCGAAATTGTACAACATCCTGGTGAAAACACTTGGCCAGCAGTAATGTGATGAATGAGATGATACTGTATGACGCCCTACTACCTACGTACATAGAAGATATTATATTAAAGCTATGGGTATTGTCCCTAGGGTAGAAACTGGCACCACCTGTATGATGTTACCTCATTGGCCCTTACAAGTAATGCCTCTCTGTAACCGCCTACGTATTTAATCACACAGTGCTCCAAGTCCATGGGGACCTTAAAGACTCTACCCTTCCACATCTTTAACGTCTCTACTTTTTTTAAAGGCGTCAGCGTGCTTTCGGTTCGGCTGGCGGCTAGTCGAAGTCGGCTAGGCGAGGCAAACTGAACGAGTGCGCTCGCATGCTCCCTTTTAAAAAAGAATTTGCTTGAAAAAAAACGAGAAAGAAGCGGCAGTAGTACTGTTTGTCTATTTTGAGATGCCGTAGCCAGTCCAAATAGTCAGAATGAATCTAAGATAAACTCAAGAAATTTGTCATTGATTTTGACGTTTTTGCCGAGGAGATCTTAGTCGCTCAATTTTAACTGAGATGTTTGGTGCAGTATTTCTCAATGAAACAATGAGCATGAAAACGAGCCGTCTCTCGTTGAACGACAACAAAGACTTTACTGAAGAATCCCTACTGTTGACCAATCACCGATGAAGGGGCGTAGACTTCGGCTACTGAGTTCGGCTTGCCTCCGGATAATTTTTTGTGTGCCCGAACAACCAAAAAAAACAAACCTTACCGAAGTCCAAAATGAACAAAAGCTTCACAAAATGTCATCATAATTTTTGCACAAACTCTTCCAAACTGTTTCGGCTGGGACGCATGCAGACGCCCTGACCCATCTCTTCTTCAGGGTGACCCCCTGGGGTACAAGCTGGCCCCACATGAAGATACCTCGCAGTTCCTTACAAGAGAAGCCCCCCTATTTCAAATCCAGTTTTAATCACTGAGTGCTCCATGTCACGGTTTGACCAATTTGACTTCAGATTCCGACGTTTCTCCGTTTCTCCGTTTCTCCAAACGCCAAGAGTTGTTTACACCCTGTTGCTCCTCCTGCTCTGCAGCGATCTGATCTCCAAACATCACATTTCCAACTTAGGGGTTAAGGGTTAAGGGTTAAGGGTTAAGGTTTGGGGTTAAGGGTTAAGGTTTGGGGTTAAGGGTTAAGGTTTGGGGTTAAGGGTTAAGGGTTAAGGTTTGGGGTTAAGGTTTGGGGTTAAGGGTTAAGGGTTAAGGTTTGGGGTTTAGGGTTAAGGTTTAGGGTTAAGGGTTAAGGGTTAAGGTTTGGGGTTAAGGGTTAAGGTTAAGGGTTAAGGGTTAAGGTTTGGGGTTAAGGGTTAAGGTTTGGGGTTAAGGGTTAAGGTTTGGCGTTAGGGGTTAAGGGTTAAGGTTTGAGGTTAAGGGTTAAGGTTTGGGGTTAAGGGTTAAGGTTTGGGGTTAAGGGTTAAGGTTTGGGGTTAAGGGTTAAGGTTTGGGGTTAAGGGTTAAGGTTTGGGGTTAGGGGTTAAGGGTTAAGGTTTGAGGTTAAGGGTTAAGGTTTGGGGTTAAGGGTTAAGGTTTGGGGTTCAAACCAAACAATAAGTGTCTACCACTGGAAAGAACACACAACCTTCAGATGTCGCCAGGTAGGCAGGCAGGCCAAGACTCCACACATGCAAAACAAGATGACATTTCAGGCGGTCTTTTAAAAACAGCTCTTACACTAAACGGTTTTTTATCACAATTTCACAACCTCACAGTGTCGAAATATACATTGAGTGTACAAAACATTAAGAACATCTCCCTAACATTGAGTATGACCTTCTTAAAACAATATCCTATAGCTTAGTAGTACCCCCCTTCCCCTGGCTTAGACAGACCTTAGACTCTTATGGGTTAAAACCCTGTCTGTGTAAAAATAGCAGCTAGACGATATGACCATGAGGAGGAGGATTATCCAGCCAGCTAGTCTTTATAATGAGTCATGTCGGCTTTCTGTCTCCCTCCCTCCTTCCTCCTCTTTTTATCTTCCACAAGTTGCCACTCAGTTCCACAGTCACATCAAAGACAATATAGATGTTACCGTGGCAACAAGTGTTGTAGAGGAAATGGGTTCACTTTGAGAAAGAGTTCCTGATGCTTCACTAGACCACGAAACATATCCTGATCTGTCACTGATCTCATCTTTACTAGACAATGAAACATATCCTGATCTGTCACTGATCTCATCTTTACTAGACAACGAAACATATCCTGATCTGCCACTGATCTCATCTTTACTAGACAATGAAACATATCCTGATCTGCCACTGATCTCATCTTTACTAGACAATGAAACATATCCTGATCTGCCACTGATCTCATCTTTACTAGACAATGAAACATATCCTGATCTGCCACTGATCTCATCTTTACTAGACAATGAAACATATCCTGATCTGCCACTGATCTCATCTTTACTAGACAATGAAACATATCCTGATCTGCCACTGATCTCATCTTTACTAGACAATGAAACATATCCTGATCTTGTCACTGATCTCATCTTTACTAGACAATGAAACATATCCTGATCTGCCACTGATCTCATCTTTACTAGACAATGAAACATATCCTGATCTGTCACTGTTCTCATCTTTACTAGACAATGAAACATATCCTGATCTGTCACTGATCTCATCTTTACTAGACCACGAAACATATCCTGATCTGTCACTGATCTCATCTTTACTAGACAATGAAACATATCCTGATCTGCCACTGATCTCATCTTTACTAGACAATGAAACATATCCTGATCTGTCACTGATCTCATCTTTACTAGACCACGAAACATATCCTGATCTGTCACTGATCTCATCTTTACTAGACAATGAAACATATCCTGATCTGTCACTGATCTCATCTTTACTAGACAATGAAACATATCCTGATCTGTCACTGATCTCATCTTTACTAGACAATGAAACATATCCTGATCTGTCACTGATCTCATCTTTACTAGATAATGAAACATATCCTGATCTGCCACTGATCTCATCTTTACTAGACCACGAAACATATCCTGATCTGCCACTGATCTCATCTTTACTAGACAATAAAACATATCCTGATCTGTCACTGATCTCATCTTTACTAGACAATGAAACATATCCTGATCTGTCACTGATCTCATCTTTACTAGACAATGAAACATATCCTGATCTGTCACTGATCTCATCTTTACTAGACAATGAAACATATCCTGATCTGCCACTGATCTCATCTTTACTAGACAATGAAACATATCCTGATCTGCCACTGATCTCCTCTTTACTAGACCACGAAACATATCCTGATCTGCCACTGATCTCATCTTTACTAGACAATAAAACATATCCTGATCTGTCACTGATCTCATCTTTACTAGACAATGAAACATATCCTGATCTGCCACTGATCTCATCTTTACTAGACAATGAAAACATATCCTGATCTGCCCACTGATCTCATCTTTACTAGACAATGAAACAAATCCTGATCTGCCACTGATCTCATCTTTACTAGACAATGAAACATATCCTGATCTGCCCACTGATCTCATCTTTACTAGACAATGAAACATATCCTGATCTGCCACTGATCTCATCTTTACTAGACAATGAAACATATCCTGATCTGCCACTGATCTCATCTTTACTAGACAATGAAACATATCCTGATCTGCCACTGATCTCCTCTTTACTAGACAATGAAAGATATCCTGATCTGCCACTGATCTCATCTTTACTAGACAATGAAACATATCCTGATCTGGCCACTGATCTCATCTTTACTAGACAATGAAACATATCCTGATCTGTCACTGATCTCATCTTTACTAGACAACGAAACATATCCTGATCTGCCACTGATCTCATCTTTACTAGACCACGAAACATATCCTGATCTGCCACTGATCTCATCTTTACTAGACAATAAAACATATCCTGATCTGTCACTGATCTCATCTTTACTAGACAATGAAACATATCCTGATCTGTCACTGATCTCATCTTTACTAGACAATGAAACATATCCTGATCTGCCACTGATCTCATCTTTACTAGACAATGAAACATATCCTGATCTGCCACTGATCTCCTCTTTACTAGACAATGAAACATATCCTGATCTGCCACTGATCTCATCTTTACTAGACAATGAAACATATCCTGATCTGCCACTGATCTCATCTTTACTAGACAATGAAACATATCCTGATCTGTCACTGATCTCATCTTTACTAGACAACGAAACATATCCTGATCTGCCACTGATCTCATCTTTACTAGACCACGAAACATATCCTGATCTGCCACTGATCTCATCTTTACTAGACAATAAACATATCCTGATCTGTCACTGATCTCATCTTTACTAGACAATGAAACATATCCTGATCTGTCACTGATCTCATCTTTACTAGACAATGAAACATATCCTGATCTGTCACTGATCTCATCTTTACTAGACAATGAAACATATCCTGATCTGCCACTGATCTCATCTTTACTAGACAATGAAACATATCCTGATCTGCCACTGATCTCCTCTTTACTAGACCACGAAACATATCCTGATCTGCCACTGATCTCATCTTTACTAGACAATAAAACATATCCTGATCTGTCACTGATCTCATCTTTACTAGACAATGAAACATATCCTGATCTGCCACTGATCTCATCTTTACTAGACAATGAAACATATCCTGATCTGCCACTGATCTCATCTTACTAGACAATGAAACAAATCCTGATCTGCCACTGATCTCATCTTTACTAGACAATGAAACATATCCTGATCTGCCACTGATCTCATCTTTACTAGACAATGAAACATATCCTGATCTGCCACTGATCTCATCTTTACTAGACAATGAAACATATCCTGATCTGCCACTGATCTCATCTTTACTAGACAATGAAACATATCCTGATCTGCCACTGATCTCATCTTTACTAGACAATGAAACATATCCTGATCTGCCACTGATCTCCTCTTTACTAGACAATGAAACATATCCTGATCTGCCACTGATCTCATCTTTACTAGACAATGAAACATATCCTGATCTGCCACTGATCTCATCTTTACTAGACAATGAAACATATCCTGATCTGTCACTGATCTCATCTTTACTAGACAACGAAACATATCCTGATCTGCCACTGATCTCATCTTTACTAGACCACGAAACATATCCTGATCTGCCACTGATCTCATCTTTACTAGACAATAAAACATATCCTGATCTGTCACTGATCTCATCTTTACTAGACAATGAAACATATCCTGATCTGTCACTGATCTCATCTTTACTAGACAATGAAACATATCCTGATCTGCCACTGATCTCATCTTTACTAGACAATGAAACATATCCTGATCTGCCACTGATCTCCTCTTTACTAGACCACGAAACATATCCTGATCTGCCACTGATCTCATCTTTACTAGACAATAAAACATATCCTGATCTGTCACTGATCTCATCTTTACTAGACAATGAAACATATCCTGATCTGCCACTGATCTCATCTTTACTAGACAATGAAACATATCCTGATCTGCCACTGATCTCATCTTTACTAGACAATGAAACATATCCTGATCTGCCACTGATCTCATCTTTACTAGACAATGAAACATATCCTGATCTGCCACTGATCTCATCTTTACTAGACAATGAAACATATCCTGATCTGCCACTGATCTCATCTTTACTAGACAATGAAACATATCCTGATCTGCCACTGATCTCATCTTTACTAGACAATGAAACATATCCTGATCTGCCACTGATCTCATCTTTACTAGACAATGAAACATATCCTGATCTGCCACTGATCTCATCTTTACTAGACAATGAAACATATCCTGATCTGCCGCTGATCTCATCTTTACTAGACAATGAAACATATCCTGATCTGCCACTGTTCTCATCTTTACTAGACAATGAAACATATCCTGATCTGCCACTGATCTCATCTTTACTAGACAATGAAACATATCCTGATCTGCCACTGTTCTCATCTTTACTAGACAATGAAACATATCCTGATCTGCCACTGATCTCATCTTTACTAGACAATGAAACATATCCTGATCTGCCACTGATCTCATCTTTACTAGACAATGAAACATATCCTGATCTGCCACTGATCTCCTCTTTACTAGACAATGAAACATATCCTGATCTGCCACTGATCTCATCTTTACTAGACAATGAAACATATCCTGATCTGCCACTGATCTCATCTTTACTAGACAATGAAACATATCCTGATCTGTCACTGATCTCATCTTTACTAGACAACGAAACATATCCTGATCTGCCACTGATCTCATCTTTACTAGACCACGAAACATATCCTGATCTGCCACTGATCTCATCTTTACTAGACAATAAAACATATCCTGATCTGTCACTGATCTCATCTTTACTAGACAATGAAAACATATCCTGATCTGTCACTGATCTCATCTTTACTAGACAATGAAACATATCCTGATCTGCCACTGATCTCATCTTTACTAGACAATGAAACATATCCTGATCTGCCACTGATCTCCTCTTTACTAGACCACGAAACATATCCTGATCTGCCACTGATCTCATCTTTACTAGACAATAAAACATATCCTGATCTGTCACTGATCTCATCTTTACTAGACAATGAAACATATCCTGATCTGCCACTGATCTCATCTTTACTAGACAATGAAACATATCCTGATCTGCCACTGATCTCATCTTTACTAGACAATGAAACATATCCTGATCTGCCACTGATCTCATCTTTACTAGACAATGAAACATATCCTGATCTGCCACTGATCTCATCTTTACTAGACAATGAAACATATCCTGATCTGCCACTGATCTCATCTTTACTAGACAATGAAAACATATCCTGATCTGCCACTGATCTCATCTTTACTAGACAATGAAACATATCCTGATCTGCCACTGATCTCATCTTTACTAGACAATGAAACATATCCTGATCTGCCACTGATCTCATCTTTACTAGACAATGAAACATATCCTGATCTGCCGCTGATCTCATCTTTACTAGACAATGAAACATATCCTGATCTGCCACTGTTCTCATCTTTACTAGACAATGAAACATATCCTGATCTGCCACTGATCTCATCTTTACTAGACAATGAAACATATCCTGATCTGCCACTGTTCTCATCTTTACTAGACAATGAAACATATCCTGATCTGCCACTGATCTCATCTTTACTAGACAATGAAACATATCCTGATCTGCCACTGATCTCATCTTTACTAGACAATGAAACATATCCTGATCTGTCACTGATCTCATCTACTAGACAATGAAACATATCCTGATCTGCCACTGATCTCGTCTTTATTTCTGTCCCGTGAAAAACACCTCATCCCACCTTATTGATCTGATTCTGTCTGTGAATGGATGTGCATTTCCTTCATGCATGTTGTTTCTTTACACAGAAACATCATCTCTAATCACTGCATCGGCAAGCAAGTGATGTTTCATACATCATAATTTATGGCTCTGGTATATTACCAAGTGATGTGTCATACATCATAATGTATGGCTCTGGTATATACCAAGTGATGTGTCATACATCATAATTTATGGCTCTGGTATATTACCAAGTGATGTGTCATACATCATAATGTATGGCTCTGGTATATACCAAGTGATGTGTCATACATCATAATTTATGGCTCTGGTGTATTACCAAGTGATGTTTCATGTATCCTGATGTATCACTCAGTTGGTAATATGATAATCCCATACACCATCAAATAAATGGTGAAATTGGACAAGCTTTGGACTTGACTACATCACCAGACCTCCCCATGAAGGAACACATGTTCATGACAATTCAACCAGTCAAGGATCTTTTCATTTGGATCTGAAGACAAGAGGTAGGAAGTCAACACAAATGGAACTTTTTAGTTTCTCACTGAACAGCTAAAGCGGACTACTGGGTTAGTTACTTTTCTACTCAACCACTGTCACAAACAAATTATTCAACTTGTGGGCTTTCAGGTTGAAACTAAAAACACTTGGAGCGCATCCCAAATGGTGCCCTATTCCCTAGTGCACTACCACAGGGCTTAGTCAAAAGTAGTGCACTATATAGGGAATAGGGTGCCATTTTGGGACATGTTCTTGTTGTCTCAACTAACAGCAACTGTCCATAGAATACTTTCCACCATCTGCAGTGTATGTGACTAGCCCCCTCTAGTGGCTGCTAGAAGTAGTTCACCTGATAGAGAAGCTCTTCCATTAATCGGAGTAGGGTGAAGTTGCATAGACACTGTGATCTTGGGTCAGTTTTGCATTTTTCCCACTAATGGTTAAGGTCAAGATTGAGGAGGCTGAAGCTGATCCTAGATCTATACCTTGGGGGAACATGTCCAATCATGTCCAGTCTAGACGGATGAGTGACGCTCTCAGGCTTGTTTACTAAATTGCACTGCAGGTGTTTATAAAACTACATAGCAATACATAGAATGACATAGTACTACACAGTACTGAGAGTCGTAGCTTCTCAGTTGGTGGCCAGGGTCTGGTCCACGGCTCGGTGACGCGGGGGAACACAGAGAGGGGTAGAGGTGGAGCAAACGGCTGCTGCCCTGTGACACAATACCAACCAGGGGCCAGGTGTTGTCCTTCTCACAGACCAGTGGGGCCACCAGAGTCACCTTGATACACAGAGAGAGAGAGAGGGGGAGCTGAGATGGGACTAGTATATGTGTTTAGAGGGTTAAATTACATCAGGTCCATATAAGACCAGATGAACACTAGATAGATTAACACTAGAGCGATGAGAGAGAGGGAGAGGGAGATAGAGAGAGAGAGATAGAGAGAGATGGAGAGAGAGAGAGGGAGAGAGAGAGAGAGAGATAGAGAGAGAGGTCTCACCATGTTGGAGGTAGCTCCAGCACCATCGGCACAGATCATGACATTGGAGATTTGGCTGCTCCAGTGCTGCTTGCACTGCTCATTGGACAGCAGGGGCAGAGCAGCTTGCTGCAGCTTTTTGGGGGTGATGGGAGGGAGGGAGACAGCGGGACAGGGAGGGAGGGAGACAGAGAGGGAGGGAGACAGGGAGGGAGACAGGGAGGGAGGGAGGGAGGGATGGAGACAGGGAGGGAGGGAGACAGGAAGGGAGACATGAAGGGAGGGAGACAGGGAGGGATGGAGGGAGGGAGGGAAGGAGAAAGTGGGGGAGAGAGACAGGGAGGGAGAGCATGTTTCAACTCATCCAATTTCTTGCGGAGGGGCGGGGAGCACATTTCAACTGGTGGTTGTACATACTGTAGCCCTCTATAACTATGATCATAACTCTGAACAATGACACATTATAACTATGACCATAACTCTGAACAATGACACGTTATAACTATGATCATAACTCTGAACAATGACACATTATAACTATGATCATAACTCTGAACAATGACACATTATAACTATGATCATAACTCTGAACAATGACACATTATAACTATGACCATAACTCTGAACAATGACACATTATAACTATGATCATAACTCTGAACAATGACACATTATAACTATGACCATAACTCTGAACAATGACACATTATAACTATGACCATAACTCTGAACAATGACACATTATAACTATGATCATAACTCTGAACAATGACACATTATAACTATGACCATAACTCTGAACATGACACATTATAACTATGATCATAACTCTGAACAATGACTCATTATAACTATGATCATAACTCTGAACAATGACACATTATAACTATGATCATAACTCTGAACAATGACACGTTATAACTATGATCATAACTCTGAACAATGACACATTATAACTATGATCATAACTCTGAACAATGACACATTATAACTATGATCATAACTCTGAACAATGACACATTATAACTATGACCATAACTCTGAACAATGACACATTATAACTATGATCATAACTCTGAACAATGACACATTATAACTATGACCATAACTCTGAACAATGACACATTATAACTATGACCATAACTCTGAACAATGACACATTATAACTATGATCATAACTCTGAACAATGACACATTATAACTATGACCATAACTCTGAACAATGACACATTATAACTATGATCATAACTCTGAACAATGACTCATTATAACTATGATCATAACTCTGAACAATGACACATTATAACTATGATCATAACTCTGAACAATGACACATTATAACTATGATCATAACTCTGAACAATGACACATTATAACTATGATCATAACTCTGAACAATGACACATTATAACTATGATCATAACTCTGAACAATGACACATTATAACTATGATCATAACATGAACAATGACACATTATAACTATGATCATAACTCTGAACAATGACACATTATAACTATGATCATAACTTGAACAATGACACATCATAACTATGATCATAACTCTGTCAGCGTCTGGGTGAAGTGGGGAAACGGAATCAGGCGCAGGACACAGAACTGAGAGATGAATGGCTTTACTAGACTCAAAGTAAACCATAGCAAACCCTCCACGCAGGGAAGAGCAAAACAACAGCTCAACAGACGACGTAACAAAGAACAATCACGCACACACCCAGGAGGGAAAACAGAGGTAATATAGGGAAACTAATAAGCCTAATGAGTAACCGGTGGGAACAATCAAGACAGAACTAGTGAGACACAGAAACATCGATCGGTGGCAGCTAGTACTCCGGTGACGACGACCGCCGAAGCCTGCCCGAGCGAGGAGGAGGGGCAGCCTCGGCCGTATCCGTGACAAACTCAGAACAATGACACGTTATAACTATGATCATAACTCTGAACAATGACACGTTATAACTATGACCATAACTCTGAACAATGACACGTTATAACTATGATCATAACTCTGAACAATGACACATTATAACTATGACCATAACTCTGAACAATGACACGTTATAACTATGATCATAACTCTGAACAATGACACGTTATAACTATGATCATAACTCTGAACAATGACACGTTATAACTATGATCATAACTCTGAACAATGACACATTATAACTATGATCATAACTCTGAACAATGACACATCATAACTATGATCATAACTCTGAACAATGACACATTATAACTATGATCATAACTCAGATGTCACGATCGTTATACGGAGTAGACCAATGCGCAGCGTTAGTTGCAAACATACTTTAATTTATTTAATGAATACACGAACAAAACAATAAACGATGACGTGACGTCCTCGGTGTAACACAACCGACACGGCAACAAACCAAAACGGAACAAGATCCCACAAACACTAAGGGAAACAGACTGTTTAAATATGGCTCCCAATCAGAGACAACCAGCAACAGCTGACACTCGTTGCCTCTGATTGGGAGCCACTCTGGCCAACATAGAAATAGCACCCATAGAATTTACACCATAGAACAAAAACACATAGAACTTACACACCCTGGCTCAACATATAGAGTCCCCAGAGCCAGGGTGTGACAGTACCCCCCACCCCAAAGGCGCGGACTGCGACCGCGCCTCAACAAAACAAACCAGGGGAGGGCTGGGTGGGCATTCCTCCTCGGAGGCGGTTCCGGCTCCGGGCTTGACCACACCCTCCAATACTCCCCCCGTAGCGCCCCTGGTCCGGTCTGGCCCCGCTGGCTGGAGCTAGACTGGACATCGTAGGAGCGGATTGCTTCAGCTCCGGTGTGGAGCAGCTGACCGGTACCTGACCAGGCACCGGTGACCCAGGCACGGGTTGTGCCGGACTGACGACGCACACCCCTGGCTTGGTGCGTGGAGCAGGAACGGGCCGGACCGGGCTGACGATGCGCACCCCTGGCTTGGTGCGTGGAGCCGGAACGGGCCGTACCGGGCTGACGACTCGCACCCCTGGCTTGGTGCGAGTGGCAGGAACAGGCCGGGCCGGGCTGGCGACGCGCACCGTAGGCTTGGTGCGAGTGGCAGGAACAGGCCGGGCCGGGCTGGCGACGCACACCGTACACTTGGTGCGAGGGGCAGGAACAGGCCGGGCCGGGCTGGCGACGCGCACCGTACACTTGGTGCGAGGAGCAGGAACAGGCCGGGCCGGGCTGGCGACGCGCACCGTACACTTGGTGCGAGGAGCAGGAACAGGCCGGGCCGAGCTGGCGACGCGCACCGTACACTTGGTGCGAGGAGCAGGAACAGGCCGGGCCGAGCTGGCGACGCGCACCGTACACTTGGTGCGAGGAGCAGGAACAGGCCGGGCCGGGCTGGCGACGTGCACCATTACCTTGGTGTGGGGAGCAGGAACAGACCGGACCGTACTGGGACACACACCACTGGCCCTACGCCGGGATC
>LR778284.1:5191408-5231408 GCA_902810595.1 Coregonus sp. 'balchen'
AAAAGTTTTGAAAAAACCCTATTTTTTAAAAGGGAATGGGTTGGGCCATTTGGGTTCTCGGCCCAAACCCTGTCCTCCAAAATAGGGTGTCTTTTTAAGGGGGGGGGAAGAGGGAGGGGGGAGGGGGGAGGGTGGGGGGGGAGGGGGGGGGTTTTAATAGAAAAACATCCCTTTCTTTTGGCTTCAATTTCTTGGACATATTTCATCTTCTTATGGAATGGGAAAACCCTAAAAAAAGAAACCCGATACCTAAAACAATATTTCAGGAAATTTCTTTTTCATGGAGCTACTTAGCAAAACAATTTTCAGGGTATCTGGCTAGCTAACATGGGTTTTTAGCTAATAACAGTAGTAGTTCTAAAGTAGGCTAGCAACATTAGTAGTTAGCTCAACTATTAGCCAGTTACACTTTACCCAGATTTTTTTTCAACCCCCTACGGGGTTATTGAAAAGGCAAAAAAACTTAAAAATTAAACCCCGGGCATTTATTTAAAAACCTTATCAAATAAAAAATATTGTAATCGGCAACAGTAATGGGGAAACATTAAAATAGGGGACTTGGGAGAATAGGGCTTGGAGAAAAAATTTATTGGGTAGGGACTTGGGTGGGACTTGGGGGGCCTTGGGTAGAGCTTGGGAGAAAATTGTTTTTGGGGGGTGGGGTTTGGGCTTGGTTCTTGGAGTTTTTTAAAAGAGGATTGGGAAATGGTTAGAATAAACTTGGGAATAAGTTTTAAAAAAGAGGCCCTTAAAAAGGGATTTTGGGGTTTGGAAAAAGGGCTTTAAAATAAGCTTTAAGGAAAGGGCTTTTAAAAATTTAAAAAAGGGTCCAAATTGGAAACCAATTTGTTCTTCAGGCCTCCCAGAGGCCCTTTCAAAAGGGTTTTTATTTCCCAAATGAAACCACCCACATATGCACTAAAATTTGGAAGGGTTTTCTTAATTTTTGTACCCAGTTATTTTTCTCTACCAGACATTTCACCCCTGTTTGGATTTTATTGCTAGAAAAATTGTGAAAAAAGGATTGTGGAGCTTTTTTTGTTAACTTCAGGGGCGGTTTTTGACTTTAAAATCGCATAGTCTCTTAAAAACTCTATCTCAAAACTATACCCTTTAAATTGCAAAAAAAGGTTTCTAAAACCAAATTAATTCTGCTTTCTTGTATAAAATTTTTATGCCATGCAAAAAAGGGAAAATTTAAATTTTTTTAAAAATCAACAAGTGATTTTCGATTTTTGTTTAGATTCCGTCTCTCACATGAAGTTCCTAGATAAAAATTACAGACCTTTAAACATTTTTGAAAATGGAAAAACCTGAAAAATCGGCATTATAAATACTTGTTCTCCCCCTGTCTTTCTACCTAAATACTCCAGAACTCTGCCTTTTCTCCTCAACTCCCCTTTAACCCTCCTTACATGTCATTCAAACCCAAATCCGATCCCGCCCATGTCATATCACCTCATACTCCCAGTATCCCTCCTACTGTCAACACCCTACTCCAGAACTCTGCCTCAGTACATATTCCTCATACTCCATAACACATGTCATTACCCAAACTCCGTCCCCTTACATGTACATATCTACCTCAATACCCGTAACCTGCCTACATGTCTTCTCCCCAAATACTCCGTACCCTCCTCATGTACTATCACTCAACCTCCTACCCCGCCCAGAAATTACTCCCAATACCCCAGACCCTTTCCTACATGTACTACTAAACCTAAATCCCCAGAAACTCTGTACATATTACCCAAAACCCCAAATACCCCGCCTACAGTACATATCTACCTAAATACCCCATTTAAAAACATGACATATCTACCTAAATCTCCAGTACCTGCCTACGTAAAAAATTACCTCAATACCCAGTACCCCCCTACAGTAATTCCCCCTCAATACTCCAGTAATTTTACATTTACATATCTACCTCAATACCCAGTAACTCATGTACATACTACCTCAATCTCCAAAACCCCCTGTACATTCCCCCAATACTCCGTACCCCTGCCTACAGTACATATCTCCTCAATACTCCATAACTACAGGACTATCTACCTCAAACTCCGTAATCTCCCCTACATGTACATACTACCTAAAGTCCTTTAACTCTCCCCACATTTCATATTACCCTCAAAAACCCCCAAACTCCTCCCCCCACTTTGACTCTCAAAACGGTACCCCCCTGAAATTTACCCCCCTATTTCCATTTACTACTGTATAACCCCCTACGTATTTTATTTTCCTGCCTTTTTTTTTCCTAAAAATTTTTTGTTTTGTTTTTTTCTTTTTTTTTTTTAAAATAATCCTGTTTATTGTATAAGATTTCACTGAAATTCTCACCTGTTTATTCCCATTTCCAAAAAAATTTATTTGTTTTTTTAATCTCCCCCTAAATATCCAGTAATCCTTTTCTTGTATATTTCCCAAACCCCTTAAGTTCCCCTACTGTTTTTTTATCTACTTTTTATTAAACTGCCCCTTTTTCTCAAAAAATTTTCAGTACGGGGTCATGACATCAACTTAATTTAATTTTTACATGTATATTTTTTCCCCAAAACCCAGGATTTGCATGATTCTCCTCAATATCCGAACCCCTAATGCACAACCATAAACCAAAAACCCTGTTATTTTTTATCCCTCATTTCCCAAATTCCCTGAAACCCTCCCAATTTCGACCCCCCTTTGGGTTTCAGTTTACTTCAAACTATACCCAAAAATGTTTTTTTTTAAATAAAAAGGGTCCCTGATTTATCACCCAAACAAATTTAAGTTTTCTCCACAAACCCAAGATGTTTTCCCCTTTTTCAATTCCCAAAAATGCAATTTTTTATTTAAAATTTTATCATAGGGGAAACATGAAAACATCACCTCCAATTAAAATTTTTAAACTGGGGTACGCATATTTTATTTCTTTAACCAGATTTTGTTCTTTTTACTACATAATTTATTCGGGGTTCAGGTTTTTTATTTTTTAACCAAATTTTTTAGTTCGGGGTTTCAATTTTTAGTTTCGGGTTTTAGCGAGTTTTTTTATTTCTTCGGTTTTGTTTGGGTTGGGATTATTTTAGTTTTTTAAAAACCCCCCTTTTTTGGCGGGAAAGCATTTTTATTCGGGTTAAAAAAATTTTTTTATTGTTTAACCCCAGAATTTTTGGGGTTAGCGGATAATTTTTGGGCGGGGGCGGGTGCTTAGGGCATATGGGGACGGGAAAAAGGAAAAAAATTTTTTTTCAATCAAATACCCGGACAGTGTTTTTTTAATTAAAACGTCTTTTTCTGCCCAAATTCCAAATGGGAAAAGTCTGCTTAAAAAGGGCCCCCCCCCCTTTTTGGGGGTTTATAATTGTGCCCCAAAATTTTAAGCCCCCCAGTAAAATTTTTTTTAAAATATAATTTAAAAAGGGTTTTCGGGGGTCATAGGTTTTTCGCCCCCAAAAAAAAAAAATAGGGTTAATTCCTTTTTCAAGAGGCAATCATCACCAGGTTTTAAATGTTTTTTTTTGCCCTAAAAAAAGGGAAAAATTTGGGTTTTGAAAAATTTTAAAAATTACCTTTTACGGGGGAAAGTCCTCCCCCCGGGACCAAAAATTGGCAAAAGGGTACCTGGGTACTTCAGTTTTAGTTCTTTTAACCCCGGGCCAATTTTAAAAACCCTGGTTAACCCGCAAAATTTTGGGGTTCGGTTAAAGCCCCAAGTATTTTAGTTGCTGTTGGGGGAGAAAATTTAAACCCTGGTGGGGGATATTTAGTTCCCCGGGAAAAAAACATATTTAGCGGAACCTCCCCGGAAATGTTGGGAATTTTGGCGGGGGGTTTTTAGTTTGGGAAGAAAAAGGGGGGCCCCCCCCCGGGGTAAGCCAATTTTAGTCGGTTAACCTTCTGTATTTGAAAAAATATTTTTTCGGGTTTTTGCGGCTTTATTTTTTTAAAAATTTTTTTTGGGTTTACCTAAACAAAAATTTCCCCCCCTGGAAAAAGGCTTTTTTCCTGAAAATTTTTTCGGAGCCCCCATTTTTTCGGGTTTTAACCGCATATTTTATTCTGGGTTAAGGGCATTATTTTTATGGCAATAAATAACAACCAAAACATTTTTCTCGAATAGTCCTCTGTAGTCAAACCCTATGAAAGGGCTACATAGGACTGTCAAAATCTAGCCCTCTTCCCAAAACCCCACGGCGTAAAAAATAAAAATAAACGTCCTTGCCACCCGGGGACAAGAGTCTGACCACGCGCGGGGTTTTTTCCTTTAGCCCGCCACACAATTTACGGGACTTGGGTGCAAAACATTTGCGTTATAGCCCAATAATGTCACTTTCATTGTGGGGTCTTTTACCATTTACAGGAAAGGTTTCCAAACCCAACCTAAAGCACTCCTAACTTCGTAAAAATTCAAACGTTTGCAGTTTCACTTGAAAAAATAAAAATGGTCTTACCTTTGCATAGCACATAGATCAACCCCAAAGGTAAATAGCCAATACTAAAATAGTAACTTATGTTGTTTGGAAGCGCTTGCGTACCCCTTCCCACAGAAGAACTGTTCGGGGCTTCCGGAGGTTGAATACTGTTTGCGCCACTGGTACAGCGAATAAAGAACGTGCGCCCAAAAACACACCCCTGTGAGGGCTTTTCCCCGTTTTCGGCGCAGGGGACTTTTTGGATGTACAACCTTGTACCTTCCCTACATGGGGAACAACGTGAAGATGCTCACCCATACACACCTAACCAAAGTGTACGCATTTCATAAAAAGGCTCCAAAAATCCCCTCGGTAGGAGTATATTTAGCCTGGAACGGAACACAGAATAGCAAAACAACGGGGCGCTATGCTTAAATTAGGAAAAAGTTTGCGTACTTCTTTGCGCCGGGCTTATTTCCCTATTACACATCCAAGTTTCCCGACGAAAACCCAGGAAAAAAAATACTCCGAAAAAACACCGGAAAAATCACCCCCCCGGACCACCGTGGTTTTTTCTTCAAAACCCTCACCCCCGCCGTCAGGTTGCCCGGGGTCTAAAACCCCGGTCCAGACTACCCCTTTTGTTTTTCCGCAGCAGCAGGTTTTTACCAGAGTTCCGGCTCCCAGGTCCCAACGTTCTAGGATTAAGAAAAAACCCGGCCCTTTTTGGGGAAAGGGTGATTTTGTCCAGCCCCCGCATATAGTATCTGGTCTATGTTCACACTCGCCGTAACCTGCTGTGTCAAATTCCAATTGGGGTTTTTGCTCTTTACGCGTTTCAGGAAAAGGGTTTTGGGGGGCTCCACTTGTGAGAAATCGGCTCAACAAATGGGGCTAGGTCACCATGCCGTCTTGACATAACACCAAAGAAAACCCTAATACGATAAAATGTTTGAGTTGCTTTCTTTTAATATCACATGAAAACGACCCCTCTTTTCCATTTTACAAAAGTACTGTGGGGTATGCCTTAACATTATACCGGGGGAAAAGGGTTTGGGGGTAAGATGTGAAGGGGGACATTAAAAAAAAAAACACCCATTTGATCCGTCTCCATCCGTAACCCTTTGGCCCCCCTGCCTCACGTCTCATTTCGACTGGGGGTTTTATTTATGATTTTACTTCATTGTCTGACATCATTTTTGTTTTAAAACAATTTGTTGATAAAATTGCTGTTACAACCAAATGATATTCATATTTGTGCTAACTTGAATCCGACAAGAGATCCATGGGTAAAAAGCTATGTGGCAAACAAAGTATCCTTGGTTGGATTTTCCCACAAAAAATACTGCCTAGGGTCGTTTTGGCTTTTCCCAACCCCTGCGGGTTTAATTAAGGTCAATCAAAAAAATCTACCTCTGCCTTAGGTTTTAAACAAAAATTTAAAAACCCCAGTTCCCTTTTGAAAATTTTTTTGAGGGAAAACAAAAAACTCCATTTAAAGTTTTTATGACTCTTTTTCTACTGTTCTGTATCCAGGCATTAAAAAAAATACATCTTAGCCTTAAAATTTGGGGGCCTTCAACACAACATCATTAAATCTTCAAATACCCCCATTAATACCCCAAAAAGAACGGTCTTGAGATTATTTATCTACTCGGGGTTTCCAACAGAGGATTATTTTAGCTTGCAAGCAGAGAGAGAGGAAGAGGAGAGGAAGAGAGAGAGAGAGAGAGAAGAGGCAGAGAAGAGAAGAGAGAAGAGAAAAAGAGAAAACACAAAAAGAGAGAGGAGAGAGAAAGAGAGAGAGAGAGGGACCACAGAGAAGACACAAGAAAAAAAAAAAGAGAGAAAGAAAGAAAAGAGAAAGAGAGAGAAAAAGAGAGGGGAAAACAAAAAGAGAGAACAGAGAGAAAACACAAGGGGAACAGTGACCTTTTTGGGGAGCAATGGGAAAAAGGAAAGCGGGAAGAGAGGATTTAAAAAAGAGGAGGACGGGAGACAACAAAGGCCAAGGACCTAACTATGAACCGAGCCACTTTGGGATACGGGTCAAACCCGGCCAATAATAGGAGGCTTTTAAAAAGGGCAGCCAATTTGACCGGGAACTTGCATCCATCCCTCCACATTCCAAAATTTGAAAAGGTAAAAAACTACTCTCCCCAGAAAAATTCAGACGCATATCAATACGACTCAAAAGAATAGTACATATTGCCTGTGGCTGTTCTGTAGGACGTAAAAATAAAGTATTTTTCAGTATTTTAGAAATGTATTTTTACTTTTTTATTTCGCATTTACTATTTTTTTCGGAACTGAAAATTTTCCAAAAACAAGGTGGCGGAACGTTTCTGCTCCTGAACAGAAAAATGAAAACAAAATGGTCCTAGAAAGAACGCCATCCTTACGGCAATCAAAAAAAAATAAAAACCAATTGATATTTCAAAAATTTTATAGGGTAAATTTATCAAACACTGACCGTGTCTTGCGCAGAAAAAATCTCAGATAACAGGCTACAGGGGGCCATTGAAAGCATTCAAAAAAAGTCAAAAAAATGCGATTAACTATTCGTGAGTCCTATACAACCCACAAGATCATATTTTTCAACATGTAAAATTTTAAAATATTTCAGATGTAAACATAATGTTGTGCTTCCAAAAGTACCACTCCATGCTATTTCTGTATTGTCTTTGTTTTTAAAAAGTCCCTTAGCTTTTGGGGCAGTGGGCACCATTCATCTTCTTTTGAGTTGGTTCAACCCCACAAAAAGACGAAAGAGGGAAGGTATCTCGGCCACGTGCCATTGTTTTAAATCCCCGGCCCGCGCGGAGGAAAAACACAATTTTGCCGTTTCCCACCACGGGGTCATCCATACCAAAAGCTTTCCCTTGGCCCCTAAAAAAAAACACCGCCCATCTTCACATTCCTGGGCCCCACACAACACACTCATTCAAAAAATCAGTAGATGCCCAGACCTCGGTACGTTGTCATTTGGGCAAAAGTCGTTTCCCCCCTTTCCATTTTCCCCCCCCCGCTTTTTGGGTTGTTTATCCCCCCCCTTTTTTTTATCTCCATTCCTCCAAAACTCCTTTTCCCAATAGTGTTTACCGATCCCACCGCTTACCTCTTTTCCCAAGCTTTAAAGCAAAGTGGGATATAGCACTATGCTTTTCATGGCTGGAATCGCCACCCCGGCATATTTTTTTCCCCCGTGCTTGGCCGGGAAAACTTGCTTTGATGTGGATAGGGGCTGTGGGCCCGACCGCAACGAAAGAGGATCAAAAAAATTTTTTTTTTTTATTTTTTTTTTTTTTTTTTTTTACGTAAATGTATAATTAAATCTTCTGTTTTGTATGTAGACCACGTATGTGCAATTTTTGGTTTTGGTGGGAAAAAAGGGGAAAAAAAAATATATTTGTTACCGTTTTTGTGTTTTTGAGTATAAAACAATATTCTCAAAAATTTTTCAACACATTATTTGGTTGGTTTTTTAAAAACCAAAAAAATTTTGTAAGTCTTTTTTGGGAAGGGAAATTTTTTTCCTTTCTAAATTGAGGGTTTTTTGGGCCCATGTGTTTGGTTTTTTGATTTTTTTTTGTGGTTTTTGAAAAAATACAATTTTTAAAGAAAAATTGTTTGTTTAAATTTTTTTTCGGAGAAAAATTTTTTAATTGTGTTGGGGTTTTTTTTTAGGGGAGAGGAAAAAAGGGATGATAAAAGGGAAAAACAAGAGAAAAAGAAAAAGACAACAGGAGAGAGAGAGAGAAAAAGGAAAAAAAAAGGAAGGAGAGGAGAAAAGGGGAGTTAAAGGGGAAGAGAAAGGGGAGATAGGAGAGGGAGGAAAAAAGGGGGAAAGAAGGAGAGGAGAGGGAGAAAAGGGGGAAGAAGAAAGGGCAGGAGAGGAGGGGAAGAGTGGAGGAGGGGAGAGAGAGATAGAGAAGGGGGAGAAAAGAGAGAGCAGACAGACAGAGAAAAAAGAGGAGAGTAAAGAGAGCGAAGGGGGAAAAAGAGAGAAAAAACAGAGACACAGAAAAAGAAAAAGGAGAGAGAAGTGAGAGGAAAAAAGGGGGACAGAAAGAAAAGAACAGGAATAGAGGGAGAGAGAGTGAGAGTGAAAAGGGGAGAAAGAAAGAAGAAAAGGGGAGAGTGGGGAGTGAGGAGAGAGAGAAGAGAGAAAATATAGGGGGAAGAGAGAAGAAGAAAGAGGGGAAAAGGGGAAAAAAGAAACAAGAAATGAGTTAGGATTTTGTTTTTTTAAGTGAGAAAGAGAAAAATAAAACCCAAAACCAGAAAAGAAGTTTATTTTAGAGAGGATAATAATTTTTATGGAGGAAAAGAGAAATAAAAAAAACAACAACAAACAAAACAGAATAGAGAGATAATAAAAGATTTTTTTGGTTGATATATATAGGCCCGAAAATAGACAGAAGGATGAGGATGGGGGAAGAGATTTTATATAGATTTTTTTTGGGTTTTTCTCCTCGGGGGCCCTTATCTATCTCCCTCCCCGTCCCGGCCCTTTCCCGGCCGCCCCCCGGGCCTCTCCCCCGGGCCCCCCCCCTCGGGGCCCGCGTCGCGCTCTCTCCTACCGCTTTTCTCGGGAGGCTCATCTCTTGGCAGTAGTACTGTAGACTACTTTATCAGTGACCTCAACCCAGAGTCTCTCAGGTGTTCACAGTCACCCCCACTGACACCCCTATCAGACCACAGCAAAATCACAGTCTACTTGAACAGATCAATACTCAATCATAAGGCATCAAAGCCAAAGGAACTGAAAAATATTAAGACATGCTATAGATGGAAGGAAAGTAGTGTTGAAACCTACCAAAAAACAATTAGGAAACAACAAATTCAATCCATTCTAGACAACTTCCTGGACAAAACATTCCACTGTAATAGTGAAGGTGTAAACTTGGCAGTAGAAAACCTAAACAGTATATTTGACCTCTCAGCTTCCCTATCAAATCTAAAAATCTCTAACAGAAAACCAAAGAAAAGTAATAACAGTGATAAATGGTTTGATGAAGAATGCAAAAACCTAAGAAAGAAATTGAGAAACCTATCCAACCAAAAACATAGAGACCCAGAAAACCTGAGCCTACGCCTTCACTATGGTGAATCAATAAAACAATACAGAAATACACTACAGAAAAAGAAGGAACAGCATGTCAGAAATCAGCTCAATGTAATTGAAGAATCCATAGACTCTAACCACTTCTGGGAAAATTGGAAAACACTAAACAAACAACAACACGAAGAGCTATCTATTCCAAACGGAGATGTATGGGTAAACCACTTCTCCAATCTTTTTGGCCCTATAACAGAGAACAAACAGCAAAAAAATATATACATGATCAAATGCAAATCTTAGAATCAACTATTAAAGACTACCAGAACCCACTGGATTCTCCAATTACATTGAATGAACTACAGGATAAAATACAAACCCTCCAACCCAAAAAGGCCTGTGGTGTTGATGGTATCCTAAATTAAATGATAAAATATACAGACCACAACTTCCAATTAGCTATACTTAAACTCTTTAACATCATCCTTAGCTCTGGCATCTTCCCCAATATTTGGAACCAAGGACTGATCACCCCAATCCACAAAAGTGGAGACAAATTTGACCCCAATAACTACCGTGGGATATGCGTCAACAGCAACCTTGGGAAAATCCTCTGCATTATCATTAACAGCAGACTAGTTCATTTCCTCAGTGAAAACAATGTACTGAGCAAATGTAAAAATTGGCTTTTTACCAAATTACCGTACGACAGACCACGTATTCACCCTGCACACCCTAATTGACAAACAAACAAACCAAAACAAAGGCAAAGTCTTCTCATGCTTTGTTGATTTCAAAAAAGCTTTTGACTCAATTTGGCATGAGGGTCTGCTATACAAATTGATGGAAAGTGGGGTTGGGGGAAAAACATACGACATTATAAAATCCATGTACACAAACAACAAGTGTGCGGTTAAAATTGGCAAAAAACACACACATTTCTTTCCACAGGGCCGTGGGGTGAGACAGGGATGCAGTTTAAGCCCCACCCTCTTCAACATATATATCAACGAATTGGCGAGGGCACTAGAACAGTCTGCAGCACCCGGCCTCACCCTACTAGAATCTGAAGTCAAATGTCTTCTGTTTGCTGATGATCTGGTGCTTCTGTCACCAACCAAGGAGGGCCTACAGCAGCACCTAGATCTTCTGCACAGATTCTGTCAGACCTGGGCCCTGACAGTAAATCTCAGTAAGACAAAAATAATGGTGTTCCAAAAAAGGTCCAGTTGCAAGGACCACAAATATAAATTCCATCTAGACACCGTTGCCCTAGAGCACACAAAAAACTATACATACCTCGGCCTAAACATCAGCGCCACAGGTAACTTCCATAAAGCTGTGAACGATCTGAGAGACAAGGCAAGAAGGGCCTTCTATGCCATCAAAAGGAACATAAAATTTGACATACCAATTAGGATCTGGCTAAAAATAATTGAATCAGTTATAGAACCCATTGCCCTTTATGGTTCTGAGGTCTGGGATCCGCTCACCAACCAAGAATTCACAAAATGGGACAAACACCAAATTGAGACTCTGCATGCAGAATTCTGCAAAAACATCCTCCGTGTACAACGTAAAACACCAAATAATGCATGCAGAGCAGAATTAGGCCAATACCTGCTAATTATCAAAATCCAGAAAAGAGCCGTTAAATTCTATAACCACTTAAAAGGAAGCGATTCCCAAACCTTCCATAACAAAGCCATCACCTACAGGGAGATGAACTTGGAGAAGAGTCCCCTAAGTAAGCTTGTCCTGGGGCTCTGTTCACAAACACAAACAGACCCCAAACAGCCCCAGGACAACAACAACAACCCAACTAGACCCAACCAAATCATGAGAAAACAAAAAGAGAATTACTTGACACATTGGAAAGAACGGACAAAAAAACAGAGCAAACTAGAATGCTATTTGGCCCTAAACAGAGAGTACACAGTGGCAGAATACCTGACCACTGTGACTGACCCAAACTTAAGGAAAGCTTTGACTATGTACAGACTCAGTGAGCATAGCCTTGCTATTGAGAAAGGCCGCCGTAGGCAGACCTGGCTTTCAAGAGAAGACAGGCTATGTGCACACTGCCCACAAAATGAGGTGGAAATTGAGCTGCACTTCCTAACCTCCTGCCAAATGTATGACCATATTAGAGACACATATTTCCCTCAGATTACAGCGATCCACAAAGAATTCGAAAACAAATCTAATTTTGATAAACTCCCTTATCTACTGGGTGAAAAACCACAGTGTGCCATCACAGCTGCAAGATTTGTGACCTGTTGCCACAAGAAAAGGGCAACCAGTGAAGAACAAACACCATTGTAAATACAACCCATATTTATGTTTATTTATTTTCCCATTTGTACTTTAACTATTTGCACATTGTTACAACACTGTATATAGACATAATATGACATTTGAAATGTCTTTATTCTTTTGGAACTTCTGAGTGTAATGTTTACTGTTAATATTTATTGTTTATTTCACTTTTGCTTATTATATACTTCACTTGCTTTGGCAATGTTAACATGTGTTTCCCATGCCAATAAAGCCCTTAAATTGAAATTGAATTGAATTGAGAGAACGGAGTTGGAAAGGGTGATGGTTAAGGACCTGAATGGTCTGTAGTGGAAAGACACAGGAAGAAGAGAGATCATGATACAGAAAGACACAGGAAGAAGAGAGATCATGATACAGAAAGACACAGGAAGAAGAGAGATCATGATACAGAAAAGACACAGGAAGAAGAGAGATCATGATACAGAAAGACACAGGAAGAAGAGAGATCATGATACAGAAAGACACAGGAAGAAGAGAGATCATGATACAGAAAGACACAGGAAGAAGAGAGATCATGATACACAAAGACACAGGAAGAAGATAGATCATGATACAGAAAGACACAGGAAGAAGAGAGATCATGATACAGAAAGACACAGGAAGAAGAGAGATCATGATACAGAAAGACACAGGAAGAAGAGAGATCATGATACAGAAAGCAGTGGAGCGTCTAGTATAGAAAGCATAAAGAGGGTCAAGGTAGGAAGCAGGAGTAGTGATGTGTTGGTAGAGCATGGTGCTTGCAATGCCAGGGTTGTGGGTTTGATTCCCACGGGGGGCCAGTATGAAAAAAGAATATGTATGCACTCACTAACTGTAAGTCGCTCTGGATAAGAGCGTCTGCTAAATGACTTAAATGTAAATGAAAGTGGTGACCGTGTTTGATGAGACCACAGGGCCCAATTTACACCCTATCTGACTAACCACTGCCATAGACAAAGAGACAGGAGAAGTGCAATTAGCAAGAGAAGATTCTGACAATGGAAAATGTTAGAAAGAAGATTAAAAGCCATATCCCTGGTAGATTGAGGGGAGTCATCACTGGGGCCCCAATATCTATGACCACAGATGATATATAAAGAAAATGTGACGGGAGGCAGAGTGATTGAGGCCAAGAGGTTGATCAGTAGGAAAGAGGGTCAAAGAAGTGAAAGCTTATCAGTGCTGCTGAGGTTTCAGAAGGTTATGCCTGGAAAAGTACAGATAGGATTCCTTAGTTTCAATGTCAGAGACAATTTTTTCCCGTCCCAATTGCGGTGTTTTAAATGCCAAAGAATGGGACATGAAGCTGTTCAATGTAAAGGAAGGAAAAGAGGTGCCAAGTGGGGAGGGGAACACGATTACGGTGAATATGGGAGTAACATAAGTGTTGTAATTGTTGGGGGGGGGGGGGGGGGGGACATAGTGCAGCGTTTGGTGGATGCCAGGTGCAGAGAGGGGCTAGACAGGATTAGAGAAGCTTAGAGATATAGAATCAGTCATGATGTATCGTATGCAGAGGCTGTAAGACTACAGTGCGGACTGATGGAGCTTCCATGGCTGCCCCTCTAGTAAGTGGACCTACTGTCGGGGCTGGTGCTTCTGCTGGTCCTGGCCTGGTTTGGAGGCCTGTTCAGAAAATCTTGCGATCATGAATGTGCTGTTATCAATGCACACTTTGATCATGAATAAAAGTTGACTCCGTAGCTGTTATTGGTAAGGTTATCAATACGACTCGGGTTGTTGAAAGCAGAAACGGCAGGTTGAAGGTTATGGTGGAGACGGCAAAAGAGATATTGGGGCTAACAGATGTTACTGTTGAAATGGTTGTTGACATGCTGAGGATATAGATGATGTTTAATGGTATAGGGGGGGTTGGGGAGTTATTTTTGATTTTTTTGGGGGGGAGGTGTTATAAGTTAGTAGGGATTTATTTGGTTTTGTATTTTCATGGTAGTACAGAATTGGGCAGATCGTGATTGATCGTATATTCCAGCACAGTAGGTGACGGCATGCACCTTAAATGTTCGTTTGACCGCCATGACATCATAGAAGAAGAAGAGAACTCACCAAACGCTCAGATGAAACTCTCCCCTGTGTTCAGGTCCTTCACGAAGTCAGCAGGTGAGAACTCACCAAACGCTCAGATGAAACTCTCCAAAACAATCCAAGAATGTATGTGTTACAGTTTTTTCCAACTGCTTACACACGTTTTCAAAACGATGTCGCCTTTTTTCAAAACTCTACACACAATTCCCAAAACAGCACACTCAAAATCCAAAATGCCTCACATCTCCTTCAAAATGTAACACTGCATTCAAAATGCCGTAAACACATGTCAGAATGAAGCATTTGCATCAAATGTCAAACACTTCTTTCATAATAGTACATGTTTGGATATACCATGTAAACACTGTTGTTCTAAATCTAAAGCTCTTTGGTCTTTCATAGGCTTATATCTACATTTCAATACAATGTTCTACAGTGAAAGTAATCTGCTGAGAGGGGTAACAAGTACACTGTAAACACCAATGCAATGTAGAAACAGAAAATATTTGTTAGGCCAAACATTACTGTTGTATACAGTAGCATACAACAAAACCATAAACATATGTGAACCAAAAGTATATTCTTTAGAATACAGTAAAGAGCACAATTGTGTGTGGGGGGTCCCGGGGGTGCAGTCCAGGAAATGGTAGGGGGGGGGGGGGGGGGGGGGGGGGGTGCTAAGCTACGCTTCATCTCTTCTCCGGGCTGGGTCTGGCCACAATACTTCGTCCACATCACAAGATACGTTTTCTCTTGCCAAACATCGAGGGAAGTATCTCCTTGCATGGCGTATCCAACCTTGGACAGAGGCAACCTCTATGTCCCCACATGCGTCCTCCATTGCCTGGAGAAGCGGCATGCGGGCATAGGGTTGGCGATCATACACTTTCCAGCGCCAAGCTGAGAAGAATTCCTCTATGGGATTTAGAAAAGGTGAATATGGGGGTAGGTACAAAACTACAAATTGTGGATGGGTGGCAAACCAGTTTTGGACCAGAACAGCCCGGTGAAAACTAACATTGTCCCATATAACCACAAATCTAGCAGGCTCCTTCCTGATCTGGATCAGGGACAAGCATTGTGTAAATTGCATCCAGAAAAGTGAGCATATGGCCGGTATTGTACGGACCCAGTGTGGCATTGTGATGGAGGACCCCGTTTTGAGTGATGGCAGCACACATAGTTATATTACCCCCACGCTGTCCAGGGACATTGGTAATTGCCCTCTGTCCTACTACATTTCTTCCGCGGCGCCTGGTTTTAGTGAGGTTGAAGCCAACCTCATCCACATAAATAAATGTACATGGGCATCCATCTCCAATACTCTCTGTAACAGACAAAAGGATATACAGATGAGTAAATATGGTATGTCTGAAGTACTGGAAGTAGTGTTGCATACATACCTCTACAAAGTCATGTCGCAGATTCTTGACTCTGTCAGAGTTTCTCTCAAATGGCACCTTGTAAAGTTGTTTCATCGTCACTTGGTGCTGTTAGAGGATGCGTTGTATGGTCGACAGGCTTACAGCATTGATGTTGTTAAATATGGTGTCATTATTCAAGATATGCTCTCTTATCTCTCAAATCCTAATTGCATAAATCCCCGGAGAAGAGATGAAGCGTAGCTTAGCACTGGTGACTGGTTTTGTTGTATGCTGCTGTATACAACAGTAATGTTTGGCCTAACAAATATTTTCTGTTTCTACATTGCATTGGTGTTTACAGTGTACTTGTTACCACTCTCAGCAGATTACTTTCACTGTAGAACATTGTATTGAAATGTAGATATAAGCCTATGAAAGACCAAAGAGCTTTAGATTTAGAACAAAAGTGTATACATGGTATATCCAAAAATGTACTATTATGAAAGAAGTGTTTGCCATTTGATGCAAATGCTTCATTCTGACATGTGTTTACGGCATTTTGAATGCAGTGTTACATTTTGAAGGAGATGTGAGGCATTTTGCGTGTGCAGTTTTGGGAATTGTGTGTAGAGTTTTGAAAAAAGGAGACATAGTTTTGAAAACGTGTGTAAGCAGTTGGAAAAAACTGTAAATATAGTGTCATTATTCAAGATATGCCCTCTTATCTCTCAAATCCTAATTGCATTGTTGGCCAAAACCATATTTATAATTGCAGTCTCTTGTACATCTGTAAACAAGCGTCCTCGTCCTCCATGATGTCTTTGCCTTTCCACTCTGTACAGAATTCAAACACAGTATGTGTTCAGCATAAGAACTGTAAACAATGGACACAAAAATGTAGTACAGCATGATAACCAACCTCATTCATTCAATGCAGTGCAGTAAATGGATGGCTTAGAGTTACAAATGTTTATGCAATACTATGCAGTCATACGTATTTTACAGAACATTACTGTAATGCTAAAATAGTCATTAGATAGTTGCATACCTGTTCTCATTTCTGAAGGTTCGAATTATGGACGCCACTGTAAATTGACTCAAGTTGGGCTGGACTCTCAGTCCAGCCTCTCTCATGGCTCTCCTTCCTTCTCTTCTTTGCCCTCGTCCTCTTCTTCCTCTTCCTCTTCCTCTTCCTCCTACTCCTCTTGCTCTCTGTCCATTGTTGGCATCCATTGTTCAAAACAGGTAATCTGACCTTTGACCTATTTATAGGCCTATACTACAGTAAAGCAGTGATTGGTTAGTGATCAGTTAAGCAATTAGTGTTTGCACATGTGAGGAGTGTGTGTGTGACCTGGTGAATAAGTGTAGCATTTTGATTGGTTGTGTTTGGAAAAGGAAAGCAAGTCACTTCCTGTTAGATTTTTGTGTTTTAGGTAGAGAATTGTGTGTAGTGTTTGGAAAAAAGTGTTTTATGCAATTGACACTTCAAAGGCTGACAAAGGCTGAGAAATAGCTTATGGTTTTGGAGATTTGGTGTGTAGTTTTGCACTTTGAGTGAAAGGTTTCAAAAATCGTGTGACATGAAAAGATTTTGTGTGTAAGCAGTTGGAAAAAACTGTAATGCAACAAAATAGGAAAAACACCAAGGGGATGAATACTTTTGCAAGGCACTGTACATGTAGGTAGAGTTATTTAAGTGACTATGCATAGATAATAAACAGAGAGTAGCAGCAGTCTGGGTAGCCATTTGATTAGATGTTCAGGAGTTTTATGGCTTGGGGGTAGAAGCTGTTTAGAAGCCTCTTGGACCTAGACTTGGTGGTCCTCTGTAGCTCAGCTGGTAGAGCATGGCACTTGTAACGCCAAGGGTAGTGGGTTCGATCCCCGGGACCACCCATACAAAAAAAAATGTATGCACGCATGTCTGTAAGTCGCTTTGGATAAAAGCATCTGCTAACTGGCATATTATTATATTATTATTGGCGCTCCGGTACCGCTTGCCGTGCGGTAGCAGAGAGAACAGTCTATGACTAGGGTGGCTGGAGTCTTTGACTCATGGTGGTGGTGGGGTTATGGTATAGGCAGGCATAAGCTACGGACAACAAACACAATTGCATTTTATTGATGGCATTTGAATTCACAGAGATACCGTGACGAGATCCTGAGGCCCATTGCCGTGCCATTCATCTGCTGCCATCACCTCATGTTTCAGCATGATAACGCACAGCCCCATGTCTCAAGGATCTGTTCACAATTCTTGGAAGCTGAAAATGTCCCAGTTCTTCCATGGCCTGCATATTCACCAGACAGGTAACCCACTGAGCATGTTTGGGATGCTCTGGATCGAAGTGTACGTCAGCGTGTTCCAGTTCCCGCCCATATCCAGCAACTTCGCACAGACATTGAAGAGGAGTGGGTCAACATTCCACAATCAACAGCCTGATCAACTATGCAAAGGAAATGTGTCGCGCTGCATAAGGCAAATGGTAGTCACACCAGATACTGGCTGGTTTTCTGATCCATGAACCTACTTTTTTTTTTAAGGTATCTGTGACCAACAGATGCATATCTGTATTCCCAGTCATGTGAAATCCATAGATTAGGGTCTAATGAATTTATTTCAATTGACTGAATTCCTTATATGAACTGTAAATCAGTAAAATCGTAGAAATTGTTGCATGTTGCGATTTATATTTGTGTTCAGTGTAGTTAATAATGCTAGCTTTATGAGCTTTATCTAGTGGTTCATGTATGTCCCACATGGATCACCACACCACGTTACACTAAATAGCCACTGCTCTAGCATTGGATCACATGGATCACATGGATCACATGGATCACATGGATCACATGTTATTGCATCCTACTTTTGAAATTGATATTATCTTGTTGCTATATTTGCGTAGATTAATCACTGTATGCATTTAGCATATTGCTATAATGTTTATTAATTGGATACTCACAATGCAATTTATTGGGCAACACTTTATTTGGATAGTCCATCTGTAGATGCTCTACAGATTATCAGTAACATTTCAACTAACTATCTACTAACCCTTATCCTAACCCTTATTCTAACCCTAGCCCTAACTTTAACCCTTATTCTAACCCTAGCCCTAACCTTAACCCTTATTCTAACCCTAGCCCTAACTTTAACCCTTATTCTAACCCTTACCCTAACCTTAACCCTTATTCTAACCCTAGCCCTAACCTTAACTCTTATTCTAACCCTAGCCCTAACCTTAACCCTTATTCTAACCCTAGCCCTAACCTTAACCCTTATTCTAACCCTTATCCTAACCCTTATTCTAACCCTAGCTCTAACCTTAATCCTTATCCTAACCCTTATCCTAACCCTTATTCTAACCCTAGCCCTAACTTTAACCCTTATTCTAACCCTAGCCCTAACTTTAACCCTTATTCTAACCCTAGCCCTAACCTTAACCCTTATTCTTACCCTAGCCCTAACTTTAACCCTTATTCTAACCCTAGCCCTAACCTTAACTCTTATTCTAACCCTAGCCCTAACTTTAACCCTTATTCTAACCCTAGCCCTAACCTTAACTCTTATTCTAACCCTAGCCCTAACCTTAACCCTTATTCTAACCCTAGCCTTAACCTTAAACCTTATTCTAACCCTTATTCTAACCCTAGCCCTAACCTTAACCCTTATTCTAACCCTAGCCCTAACCTTAACCCTTATCCTAACCCTTATTCTAACCCTTATTCTAACCCTTATTCTAACCCTAGCCCTAGCCTTAACCCTTATTCTAACCCTTACCCTAACCTTAACCCTTATTATAAACCTTACCCTAACCTTAACCCTTATTCTAAACCTTACCCTAACCTCAACCCTTATTCTAAACCTTACCCTAACCTTAACCCTTATTCTAAACCTTACCCTAACCTTAACCCTTATTCTAAACCTTACCCTAACCTTAACCCTTATTCTAAACCTTACCCTAACCTTAACCCTTATTATAAACCTTACCCAAACCTTAACCCTTATTATAAACCTTACCCTAACCTTAACCCTTATTCTAAACCTTACCCTAACCTTAACCCTTATTATAAACCTTACCCTAACCTTAACCCTTATTATAAACCTTACCCTAACCTTAGCAAGCATTTGCTTATCAACCAGTGGAGGCTTCTCAGAGGAGGAAGGGGCGGACCATCCTACTCAGTGAATTTCAGAAATTTTTTAAAATAATGAAACATTAAAAAAGTTATCCTTTTTAGATTAAACTACACTAAATATATTCACATGTCACCAAATACCTGATTAAAACTCACTGTTTTGCAATGAAGGTCTACAGTAGCCTCAACAGCACTCTGTAGGGTAGCACCATGATGTAGCCGGAGGACAGCTATTCCCTGTCCTCCTCTGGCTACATCGACATCAATACAAAACCTAGGAGGCTCGTAGGCCTTACCCACTTCCATAGACCTAGGAGGTAATTATGACCACTTCCGGAGGACGTCCTCCAACCAAGCAAAGCTTCTGCAATATGAACTGACACGTTGTCCATCCAATCATAGGATTAGGATCAGAGAACGAACCTAGGGTATGGGATATTGGTGTAGTGCTACAGAGCATTATGGGGGTTCTATGTGTTAAGTTGCGTCAATTCAAATCTGGTATTGGGAACAAAAGAGGTCAAAATAGACTAGTATTTTAATTAATGCAAAACGCTTCAATGGTAAATATGATGTTCGTATATACGGGTCCACTGAAATACCACGCAGGGCACTCAGAGAACTGAGCCATTGTCATAAGTTCTTCTTTAAATACTCTGACAGAGATAGTTTCCGCTCCCTGCTGGCCTATCAGAGTAGAGACTGAGCGTGGTTTAGACTTACTCAGCCTATCGTTGGCGCACAGTCTGGTCCCAGTCCCTTGGCGCTTCACTGTTGCCAGGTGTTTAGTTGTTTTGCAACTTGTCCAGAGAGTCAGCAACCTCAGACATCTTTGTAGCAGAACACATGTCCTTGAGCGTTCTAACAAAGAGGCAGTGTTTGTGTCTGTGAGACACAAGCCTTATCTCCCCCTACTCCCTAACAGTTCCTCACATGAATCACAGCTTGTTATGTTGACCAATTTATTTTAGCACAGCACAAACCTATTATGTTTAATCATTAATGCATTCTTTTTAAGCTAGGCATTCACATCTAATTATAAGAAAATAGATCCCCACATATGTGTTGAGAAGATTGGTGAGTTGGTGACATATTGGATGGAGATTAAGCGTGAAGAGTGATAGTTTAGCATTTTTAGGATATTATTCCATTCAAATTAGTTTCTTCAAACTACAGGAGACGGAGGAGGTGGATTATATATTGTTTTCTTGGTTTTAGAACTTTATTTTTGTGTCGAGTTAGTTGAATATGCTAGCTAGCTACCAGAGTGCAGCAGAATGGCTAGCTAATGCTAACAACAATGTAGTGGAATTTTTGATGAAAAATTCAGATTCAAGTTTCTGGGAAAAAGCTACATCGATCATGTAATGGACGAACGTCTGCGTATTCAAACTGTGCAACACAACGAGAAGGTAAGATAAAACAGGGTCACAAGCAGTTTAATGGGAAGAGTTGGCTTTTACTCAGGGGCACGACGAGTGGGAAAGTTCAGCTAGCAAGGGCAACTACAAGGAGCTTGCAGAGGTAATTGCGCGTTACGATGCTTTACTTGCTGAGCATTTGGAAGTTTTTACTGTCTTCTCTGGGATGTCGAAATCAATTCAGAATGATTTGATCGCTTCCATCGCATCATCCATTAAAAGTGAGATTTAAAAAAGAGTTTGACGTAGCGCATTTTTTTGCCGCGCGCTCAGTTAAGCTTTCCACTTTCTTCCAGTATTTATTTAGCAAAGGTGATAACACATTATCACTCTGGACAGACACAAGTAAAAACTCATGGCAATAAATGTTGCAGCAGCCAAGGCTTCACCTTTAACATTAGAGATCTGACATGCTGCACGGGATGAAAACAAGACTATTGCTCAGTCTGATCAACTGAAGGCTACTAATAAGAACAGATGCATACAGCCTGTGTGTCCTGTCCATCTGGGTAAACTAATTTATTAATGTATTTCTTTATTATTATTTATTTAGCAGACGCTCTTATCCAGAGCGACTTTCAGGAGCAATTAGGTTTAAGTGCCTTGCTTAAGGGCACATCGACAGATTTTTCCACCTAGTCGGCTCGGGGATTAGAACCAACGACCTTTCAGTTACTGGCACAACGCTCTTACCCACTAAGCTACCTGCCGCCCCATAATTGGTAACGTTATGTATTTATACTCCATTTGTGTGTCAGGAGAAAATGTGAACGTGATCTAAATGTTGGTTTATATGCAAACTTGGGCTGGCTAGGCTGCCTAGACCTTTTTAAACCCAAATTATTAATTGGAATGAATCAGTCAACATAGTAGTGGTGACAGAATGTTTTATTAGGCCCCATGGTTGCATAGACCTGCACTGGCCTATGGTTGCATAGACCTGCACTGGCCCATGGTTGCATAGACCTGCACTGGCCTATGGTTGCATAGACCTGCACTGGCCTATGGTTGCATAGACCTGCACTGGCCTATGGTTGCATAGACCTGCACTGGCCTATGGTTGCATAGACCTGCACTGGCCCATGGTTGCACAGACCTGCACTGGCCCATGGTTGCATAGACCTGCACTGGCCTATGGTTGCATAGACCTGCACTGGCCTATGGTTGCATAGACCTGCACTGGCCTATGGTTGCATAGACCTGCACTGGCCTATGGTTGCATAGACCTGCACTGGCCTATGGTTGCATAGACCTGCACTGGCCTATGGTTGCATAGACCTGCACTGGCCCATGGTTGCATAGACCTGCACTGGCCTATGGTTGCATAGACCTGCACTGGCCTATGGTTGGATAGACCTGCACTGGCCTATGGTTGCATAGACCTGCACTGGCCTATGGTTGCATAGACCTGCACTGGCCTATGGTTGCACAGACCTGCACTGGCCTATGGTTGCATAGACCTGCACTGGCCTATGGTTGCATAGACCTGCACTGGCCTATGGTTGCATAGACCTGCACTGGCCTATGGTTGGATAGACCTGCACTGGCCTATGGTTGCATAGACCTGCACTGGCCTATGGTTGCATAGACCTGCACTGGCCTATGGTTGCATAGACCTGCACTGGCCTATGGTTGCATAGACCTGCACTGGCCTATGGTTGCATAGACCTGCACTGGCCCATGGTTGCATAGACCTGCACTGGCCTATGGTTGCATAGACCTGCACTGGCCTATGGTTGCATAGACCTGCACTGGCCTATGGTTGCATAGACCTGCACTGGCCTATGGTTGCATAGACCTGCACTGGCCCATGGTTGCATAGACCTGCACTGTGCAAACATGAATAAATCAAGCTCAGCCCTGTGAGTTATATTGTCTATCGGTTGTTGTCTCTGTGTCTGGGTAGAGGACCCCCCCCCCCGTTAGTCTAGTCTAAATATAATTCATACGAAGAAATATAAGGTTGCTGCAGTTTGACAGGGTCTTCATCCTCCCCAGGGACAGGAGTTTCTTTCCAGGAGTTTTTTTTTTTTTAAACCATGTGACCTGATTAGAAAAACGGGTCCCCATCATAGCCCACAGCCTGTATAAAACCTTCTTAAAACGGATTAATCACTGTCATACCCTATAGGGTCCGGAGCTTTCCTGGTTAGGTTACCAGATAAGGAAAAACTCCGGGCCCCAGGGGGGGAACATTTGCCCCCCCCCCACTCTGTGACCTATGGTGCCACCAATCTGCTCGCAGATGTCAGTTATCGTCAGGTATGTGGATGATCAAGGCGTTATCCAGGAACGTTTCTTGGGCTGCTTTGATTTGTCAAGTGGGTGAGATGCGCAGTCTGTGTTTGACTTTGTGAATTCTGAGATGTCCGAGTTTAACTTGTTGACCAAACCTATGGTGGTGCTGCTGTAATGGAATGTATACAAATGCTATTTGTATTTACAGTTAAAGTCCCCTCCTGTTCCCTGATTTTAAGTGGTGTTGACCACTACCATTGTCAACTCTCTCCTGACATCGACTGAAGCCACGTCTCACGTGCCCTGGCACAGTGAATGTTTCCTCTCCAAGCACTGTGAGTAGACCTGCCAATGTCCTCTCATTACTGGACGTAGAGTCAATCACAAACACAATCACAATCACATTATTACACGTCAATGATTTTACTCCTCGCTTGAACTAACTCATTCTTAGCTCTTTTTGTCGAACTGTGTAGTGTGTTGTGTTATAGTTTTTTTGTCTTCCCGGTCAAATCGTGTCCTGCCCTTCGTGGAAGAGTTGAGCTCTTCTCCAACACCATCCATCCGTGATGATCCGGTCCTGCACTGAAGCCTTTGAACACCTCAACCCCTGTCCTGCACTGAAGCCTTTGAACACCTCAACCCCTGTCCTGTACTGAAGCCTTTGAACACCTCAACCCCTGTCCGGCACTGAAGCCTTTGAACACCTCAACCCCTGTCCTGCACTGAAGCCTTTGAACACCTCAACCCCTGTCCGGCACTGAAGCCTTTGAACACCTCAACCCCTGTCCTGCACTGAAGCCTTTGAACACCTCAACCCCTGTGCTGCACTGAAGCCTTTGAACACCTCAACCCCTGTCCTGCACTGAAGCCTTTGAACACCTCAACCCCTGTCCTGCACTGAAGCCTTTGAACACCTCAACCCCTGTCCTGCACTGAAATCAAGCCTCTGAAAAACCTCAACTCATACCTCGTATCCTCATTCAATCGCTGCTTTGATCCCTTCCCAACACTGTGTAAGTAACCCTCTCATTCCCATGTCTCTTTTAAATGCTTTAGGTTAAAATAATTTGTCTTTCGCGATTTTTTTAAACACGCTTCGTCGTCTCCGTGCGTTCTGCACCTACAGTGAGGGAAAAAAAGTATTTGATCCCCTGCTGATTTTGTACGTTTGCCCACTGACAAAGAAACGATCAGACTATAATTTTAATGGACGGTTTATTTGAACAGTGAGAGACAGAATAACAAAAAAATCCAGAAAAATGCATGTCAAAAATGATTTGCATTTTAATGAGGGAAATAAGTATTTGACCCCCTCTCAATCAGAAAGATTTCTGGCTCCCAGGTGTCTTTTATACAAGTAACGAGCTGAGATTAGGAGCACACTCTTAAAGGGAGTGCTCCTAATCTCAGTTTGTTACCTGTATAAAAGACACCTGTCCACAGAAGCAATCAATCAATCAGATTCCAAACTCTCCACCATGGCCAAGACCAAAGAGCTCTCCAAGGATGTCAGGGACAAGATTGTAGACCTACACAAGGCTGGAATGGGCTACAAGACCATCGCCAAGCAGCTTGGTAAGAAGGTGACAACAGTTGGTGCGATTATTCGCAAATGGAAGAAATATACTGTACAAAATAACTGTCAATCTCCCTTGGTTTGGGGCTCCATGCAAGATCTCCCCTCGTGGAGTTGCAATGATCATGAGAACGGTGAGGAATCAGCCCAGAACTACACGGGAGGATTTTGTCAATGATCTCAAGGCAGCTGGGACCATACTCACCAAGAAAACAATTGGTAACACACTACGCCGTGAAGGACTGAAATCCTGCAGCGCCCGCAAGGTCCCCCTGCTCAAGAAAGCACATATACAGGCCCGTCTGAAGTTTGCCAATGAACATCTGAATCATTCAGAGGAGAACTGGGTGAAAGTGTTGTGGTCAGATGAGACCAAAATCAAGCTCTTTGGCATCAACTCAACTCGCCGTGTTTGGAGGAGGAGGAGGAATGCTGCCTATGACCCCAAGAACACCATCCCCACCGTCAAACATGGAGGTGGAAACATTATGCTTTGGGGGGTTCTTCTGCTAAGGGGACAGGACAACTTCACCGCATCAAAGGGACGATGGACGGGGCCATGTACCGTCAAATCTTGGGTGAGAACCTCCTTCCCTCAGCCAGGGTATTGAAAATGGGTCGTGGATGGGTATTCCAGCACGACAATGACCCAAAACACACGGCCAAGGCAACAAAGGAGTGGCTCAAGAAGAAGCACATTAAGGTCCTGGAGTGGCCTAGCCAGTCTCCAGACCTTAATCCCATAGAAAATCTGTGGAGGGAGCTGAAGGTTCGAGTTGGTAACACTCGAACCTTCAGCCTGTCTGTCAGAGTGGCAGGTCTCTCTCCATTCAGAGACATCAGTATCAAGCCTGTCTGTCAGAGTGGCAGGTCTCTCTCCATTCAGAGACATCAGTACCAAGCCCATCTGTCAGAGTGCCAGGTCTCTCTCCATTCAGAGACATCAGTATCAAGCCTGTCTGTCAGTGCCAGGTCTCTCTCCATTCAGAGACATCAGTACCAAGCCTGTCTGTCAGTCTGGACTTCATCACATCATCTCCATGTGCTGGCTCCATACATGTTTCTGTGAACACGTACACATTCCATCAGTGATACATGGAATGAAAAGGCTGTTGCTATAACTGGACATTAGTGCTGTACTGAATTAATAGTAATCACCCCATTGGGGATGTGTTGAGTGGACGTGTTGAGTGGACGTGTTGAGTGGAAGTGTTGAGTGGACGTGTTGAGTGGTCGTGTTGAGTGGACGTGTTGAGTGGACGTGTTGAGTGGTCGTGTTGAGTGGTCGTGTTGAGGGGACGTGTTGAGTGGACGTGTTGAGTGGACGTGTTGAGTGGACGTGTTGAGTGGACGTGTTGAGTGGACGTATTGAGGGGATGTGTTGAGTGGACGTATTGAGGGGATGTGTTGAGTGGATGTGTTGAGTGGACGTGTTGAGTGGATGTGTTGAGTGGATGTGTTGAGTGGACGTGTTGAGTGGACGTGTTGAGTGGACGTGTTGAGTGGACGTGTTGAGTGCCAGTCACTGTTCTATCGACGACCGTTGGTGAGCAGACAATAGGTGAGGCTGGAGGTGAGGCTGGAGGTGAGGCTGGAGGTTGGAATGGAGGTGTGGCTGGAGGTGAGGCTGGAGGTGAGGCTGGAGGTGAGGCTGGAGGTGAGGCTGGAGGTTGGAATGGAGGTGTGGCTGGAGGTGAGGCTGGAGGTGAGGCTGGAGGTATAGCTGGAGTTGAGGCTGGAGGTGTGGCTGGAGGTATAGCTGGAGTTGAGGCAGGAGGTGAGTCTGGAGGTATAGCTGGAGATGAGGCTGGAGGTGAGGCTGGAGGTATAGCTGGAGTTGAGGCTGGAGGTGAGGCTGGAGGTATAGCTGGAGTTGAGGCAGGAGGTAGGGCTGGAGATGAGGTCTTGCACAGAGTATTGTCCTCACTTGTAGCAGATGGAATATCGTCGCTCCCCTGTAGCGGTGGTTGCTTGGGCTCGGTTGGCGTTCTCATTGTAATGCTGTGAGGAAGAGTCTTAGTGAACAACGCACCCTGTCAGCAATATTCCAGAAGTCTGACAATACAACTACATGACAACACAACTGACTAACTAATTTACATACTCGCACAACATTCCATGGAACGAGTATACCACATTCTTTGGTGCAAACTTTAGTATCAGACTGTGGATCGCTTCGATGCAGGACGTTTGGTAGTCGTTCGCTTCGATGCAGGACGTTTGGTAGTCGTTCGCTTCGATGCAGGACGTTTGGTAGTCGTTCGCTTCGATGCAGGACGTTTGGTAGTCGTTCGCTCCGATGCAGGACGTTTGGTAGTCGTTCGCTCCGATGCAGGACGTTTGGTAGTCGTTCGCTCCGATGCAGGACGTTTGGTAGTCGTTCGCTTCGATGCAGGACGTTTGGTAGTCGTTCGCTTCGATGCAGGACGTTTGGTAGTCGTTCGCTTCGATGCAGGACGTTTGGTAGTCGTTCGCTTCGATGCAGGACGTTTGGTAGTCGTTCGCTCCGATGCAGGACGTTTGGTAGTCGTTCGCTTCGATGCAGGACGTTTGGTAGTCGTTCGCTTCGATGCAGGACGTTTGGTAGTCGTTCGCTTCGATGCAGGACGTTTGGTAGTCGTTCGCTTCGATGCAGGACGTTTGGTAGTCGTTCGCTTCGATGCAGGACGTTTGGTAGTCGTTCGCTCCGATGCAGGACGTTTGGTAGTCGTTCGCTTCGATGCAGGACGTTTGGTAGTCGTGACTAAGTTCACCCACGTCCTTGACCAGTCCCTTGTCCAGCACAATGTTGGTCAGTTTTTCACATGCCATAGTGCCTGTGCAGTGATGACTCACCGTTCAGTGATGGATAGAATGTACAAAGAGGAGGAAGAATAGAAATGATGAAACTGCTTACTTGGCTTGAGCCTGTCTCTGGCCTCTTCACCAACTGAGGGGTTGATGCAGGCGGTTGGGAAACTCATGGCCATCACGTGTGTGGACCGTAGGGCTGTGGCGGTCTTGACATTTTGTCAGACGGTTATTGTTATGCAAAAGACTGCCGGTCTCACGGTAATTTACCTTTAATTAACATGAACACGTTTAGCATCTCCACAAACATGATTTAGCCTTACTGCTATTAGCCCATACAAACACATTGAATAACAGATTCACTACATGGAACAACAGATAGTCCTTACTGCTATTAGCCCATACAAACACATTGAATAACAGATTCACTACATGGAACAACAGATAGTCCTTACTGCTATTAGCCCATACAAACACATTGAATAACAGATTCACTACATGGAACAACAGATAGTCCTTACTGCTATTAGCCCATACAAACACATTGAATAACAGATTCACTACATGGAACAACAGATAGTCCCCCCCAAAAAAATCAAAAGGAAGTTTGTTCTGAAGTGTCCTATATCTGAGAGATATAAGAAGGATCAGGAAACATTATATATATTTTTTTCTACATGTATTTAACCCCTTATTTTTGGCACTAAACAGTCTCCATATATATTTCCATTCATTTTTTCAACTGGTTCCCGGGGGACCTTCAGACGAGTCTTGTGAAGCCTGTGGGTGTCCTGGAGCAAAACAACCGACATGTTTGTGAGTCTCACCTTTCCACAGAGGGGTCATATCAGTGTGTAGCCCCAAACCATTCGGACGCTACAGACAGAAGTTGGCAGACCGGCTGTACGGACTTCAGATGAGTCCCAAGATGCTTGTGGGGGTCGTAGAGCAAAATGGAGACCACCATGGTGTTCGTGAGAGTCTCATCTTCCCATAGAGGGGTAAAAGTTTGTATGCCAAACCGTTCGGATGCTATAGACGATTTTGTGAGAAGACCGATTTTCGGGATGTCTCATGGTCTGATACATAACACTCTAGCTGTGTCACTTTTTACCGCAAATGTGGAAGTGTGGCATAGGTAAATGCGGTGGATTGAGACGCATCCAATGATATCTCTAGTTTAAACTGATGGATGTGGATGTGGTGGATTGAGACGCATCCAATGATATCTCTAGTTTAAACTGATGGATGTGGATTCGGTGGATTGAGACGCATCCAATGATATCTCTAGTTTAAACTGATGGATGTGGATGTGGTGGATTGAGACCCATCCAATGATATCTCTAGTTTAAACTGATGGATGTGGATGCAGTGGATTGAGACGCATCCAATGATATCTCTAGTTTAAACTGATGGATGTGGATGCGGTGGATTGAGACGCATCCAATTATATCTCTAGCTTAAACTGATGGATGTGGATGCGGTGGATTGAGACACATCCAATGATATCTCTAGTTTAAACTGATGGATGTGGATGCGGTGGATTTAGACCCATCCAATGATATCTCTAGTTTAAACTGATGGATGTGGATGTGGTGGATTGAGACGCATCCAATGATATCTCTAGTTTAAACTGATGGATGTGGATGCGGTGGATTGAGACGCATCCAATGATATCTCTAGTTTAAACTGATGGATGTGGATGTGGTGGATTGAGACGCATCCAATGATATCTCTAGTTTAAACTGATGGATGTGGATGTGGTGGATTGAGACGCATCCAATGATATCTCTAGTTTAAACTGATGGATGTGGATGCGGTGGATTGAGACCCATCCAATGATATCTCTAGTTTAAACTGATGGATGTGGATGTGGTGGATTGAGACGCATCCAATGATATCTCTAGTTTAAACTGATGGATGTGGATGCGGTGGATTGAGACCCATCCAATGATATCTCTAGTTTAAACTGGTGGATGCGGTGGATTGAGACGCATCCAATGATATCTCTAGTTTAAACTGATGGATGTGGATGCGGTGGATTGAGACGCATCCAATGATATCTCTAGTTTAAACTGATGGATGTGGATGCGGTGGATTGAGACCCATCCAATGATATCTCTAGTTTAAATTGATGGATGTGGATGCAGTGGATTGAGACACATCCAATGATATCTCTAGTTTAAACTGGTGGATGCGGTGGATTGAGACGCATCCAATGATATCTCTAGTTTAAACTGATGGATGTGGATGCGGTGGATTGAGACCCATCCAATGATATCTCTAGTTTAAACTGATGGATGTGGATGCGGTGGATTGAGACCCATCCAATGATATCTGTAGTTTAAACTGATGGATGTGGATGAGGTGGATTGAGACCCATCCAATGATATCTCTAGTTTAAACTGATGGATTTTTATTGGAGGATTTGTTATTATGCTAATTCGATTTAGAGTTATTTGGCAACTTTAGTTGCTATTCTCAATGTAATCTTTACTAATATGTCAAATGTGTTTTATATTTAGAATGGCCCATTATGAAACGGGCATGAACAGGGGCAGGGGAATAGCGAATGGGGGCCGCTTTCCCGCCTGTTTGTTTTTCAATCTATCAAAATTCCATCACATTTTTATTTATTTATAAAGCCCTTTTTACATCAGCAGCTGTCACAAGGGGGGGGGGGGGGGGGTACTGTGGCCCTATCTGACGATACCCCCAGACAGGGCCAACCAGGCAGGATATAACCCCACCCACTTTGCCAAAGTACAGCCCCCACACCACTACAGAGATAAACAGATCACCAACCTACTACCCTGAGACAAGGCTGAGTATAGCCCACAAAGATCTCCTTCACTGCACGAGCCCGAGGGGGCGACAAACTGGACAGGAAGATCACGTCAGTGACTCAACCCATTCAAATTGAGTATAGCGAAAATAGCCTGGCACCCCTCCTAGGGACGGCATGGAAGAGCACTAGTAAGCCAGTGACTCAGCCCCCGTAACAGGGTGAGAGGCAGAGAATCCCAGTGGAGAGAGGGGAGCCGGCCAGGCAGAGATAGCAAGGGTGGTTCATCACTCCAGTGCCTTGCTGTTCACCTTCGCACCCCTGGGCCAGACTGCACTCAATCATAGGACCTACAGTGAGGGAAATAAGTATTTGATCCCCTGCTGATTTTGTACGTTTGCCCACTGACAAAGACACGATCAGTCTATAATTTAATGGTAGGTTTATTTGAACAGTGAGAGACAGAATAACAACAAAAAAATCCAGAAAAACGCATGTCAAAAATGTTATAATTTGATTTGCATTTTAATGAGGGAAATAAGTATTTGACCCCCTTTCAATCAGAAAGATTTCTGGCTCCCAGGTGTCTTTTATACAGGTAACGAGCTGAGATTAGGAGCACACTCTTAAAGGGAGTGCTCCTAATCTCAGTTTGTTACCTGTATAAAAGACACCTGTCCACAGAAGCAATCAATCAATCAGATTCCAAACTCTCCACCATGGCCAAGACCAAAGAGCTCTCCAAGGATGTCAGGGACAAGATTGTAGACCTACACAAGGCTGGAATGGGCTACAAGACCATCGCCAAGCAGCTTGGTGAGAAGGTGACAACAGTTGGTGTGATTATCCGCAAATGGAAGAAACACAAAATAACTGTCGATCTCCCTCAGCCTGGGGCTCCATGCAAGATCTCACCTCGTGCAGTTGCAATGATCATGAGAACGGTGAGGAATCAGCCCATAACTACACGGGAGGATCTTGTCAATGCTCTCAAAGCAGCTGGGACCATAGTCACCAAGAAAACAATTGGTAACACACTATTGCTACTACTACTACTACTACTACTGCTACTGCTACTACTGCTACTGCTACTGCTACTTCTACTACTGCTACTGCTACTGCTACTGCTACTGCTACTTCTACTGCTACTACTACTACTACTACTGCTACTGCTACTGCTACTGCTACTGCTACTACTACTACTACTACTACTACTACTACTACTGCTACTACTACTACTACTGCTGCTACTACTACTACTACTATAGTACTGCTACTGCTACATACTACTACTATACTGCTACTAGCTACTACTAGCTACTCTACTACTGCTCTACTACTACTACCTACTCTACTGCTACTACTACTACTACTATCTACTACTACTACTACTACTGCTCTACTACTACTACTACTACTGTCTACTACTTACTACTACTGACTATGCTACTACTACCTACTACTACTACTACTTAGTACTGCTACTGCTACTACTACTGCTACTACTGCTACGACTACTCAACTACTCGCTACTACTACTCACTCTACCTTCTACTACTACTGACTACTACTACTACTCTATCTACTGCTCTGCTACTGCTGCTACTACTCTCACTACTACTACTATCTACTACTGCTACTCACTACTACTACTACGTACTACATACTATACTAGCTACTGCTACTACTACTACTCTACTACTCTACTGCTACTACTACTACTACTACTACTGACTACTACTTACTCACTACTACTACTACTACTATCTACTGCTACTACTACTACATCTACTATAGCTACTGCTACTGCTACTACTCCTGCTGCTCTATGCACTATCCTACTCACTACTACTATCTACTACTTACTGACTCACTTGCTACTACTACATACTACTACTAACTCTACTGCTACTACTACTACTACTATACTAACTCTACTACTACTACTACTACTACTTACTTACTTACTACTACTACTATACTCTAACTACTACTACTATCTCTACTCTACTGCTACTTACTCTACTACTACTACTGCTACTACTACTACTCTATACTATACTCTGCCACTACTACTACTACTACTCTACTTACTACTATCTACTACTACTGCTACTACTAACTACTACTACTCTACTACTACTACTACTACTGCTACTACTACTCTACTACTACTACTACTCTACTACTACTAACTACACTACACCTACTACTACTACTACTACTCTACTACTCACTACTACTACTACTACTACTACTACTACTGCTCTACTACTAGCTACTACTACTACTACTACTACCTGCTAACTCTAACTAATACTACTAACTACTACTACTACTCTATACTACTACTAACTACTTACACTTTGTAGTACATTTTTACACTAGGATACATTTTTCTGATTCATATCGATGCCACATAGGCCGTTTTCAAAGGGGTTAGTTTTTTTTTTTTTAGGGGCTCTGCTCCCAGTCTCTGGCAAGGTGTTGCAGAACTCTTGATTCTGTGGTGTTACAGCACACCGTGAGTCATGTTCCAGAACACCAGGATGAATGTTCCAGAACACCAGGATGAATGTTCCAGAACACCAGGATGAATGTTCCAGAACACCAGGATGAATGTTCCAGAACACCAGGATGAATGTTCCAGAACACCTTCAATCTGTCCCAGTACCCTCAAAACCATGCGTTTCGATAGTCCCATCAAAGTTAAGGGTTTCCGTCTCCTTTTAAAGTGGTGGCAGCTCACTTCATTTTAACAGTGCACCCCTATTCCCTATTACAGCGCATTACTTTTAACCAGAGCCCTTTGGAATAGGCTACCGTTTGGGACGCAGACTGAGTCACGCCTAGCTGTGTGCACGGTGTTCAGTGTATGCATGCTGGGTAAACAGGCTGTTGAAAGAGATTAGGCACTTTGCCATAATGATCTGGCTCTACTATTGTAAATAAACCGTTCCCATTGCTCAGAAGTCTCACGTCACAGCCCAGTAGTTCATTTGGTTCTGGGTGATAAACAGTTCAGTGAAGCGGCACTTTTTCCTGTCACAAACAAGCTTTTTCTTTGTGTATTTGTTTTTTTGGGGGGTTCAGCCTCGAAGAGCAGCCAGACCTGTGGCAGCTGGCTGCAGCATAGACAGTGGTGACTGGCCACAGATCACAGGGATGATCCCAGTCTGGTTCCAGATGGTTCTTAGAAACAGTTCCCCTTTGAGCTGTGTGCTTTCCCCTTCTGTACTTCCCAAAGGGTTTTAAATGATGTAGAGCTACATGCCTTTCCTTTAGTTGAATCACCTTCGCTAACTTCACACTGTCTTCCATCAGCACTGTGTTCACGCAGATAAAGACTGTCTTCCATCAGCACTGTGTTCACGCAGATAAAGACTGTCTTCCATCGGCACTGTGTTCACGCAGATAAAGACTGTCTTCCATCGGCACTGTGTTCACGCAGATAAAGACTGTCTTCCATCAGCACTGTGTTCACGCAGATAAAGACTGTCTTCCATCAGCGATGTGTTCACGCAGATAAAGACTGTCTTCCATCAGCACTGTGTTCACGCAGATAAAGACTGTCTTCCATCGGCACTGTGTTCACGCAGATAAAGACTGTCTTCCATCGGCACTGTGTTCACGCAGATAAAGACTGTCTTCCATCAGCACTGTGTTCACGCAGATAAAGACTGTCTTCCATCGGCACTGTGTTCACGCATATAAAGACTGTCTTCCATCAGCACTGTGTTCACGCAGATAAAGACTGTCTTCCATCGTCACTGTGTTCACGCAGATAAAGACTGTCTTCCATCGGCACTGTGTTCACGCAGATAAAGACTGTCTTCCATCGGCACTGTGTTCACGCAGATAAAGACTGTCTTCCATCAGCGATGTGTTCACGCAGATAAAGACTGTCTTCCATCGGCACTGTGTTCACGCAGATAAAGACTGTCTTCCATCGGCACTGTGTTCACGCAGATAAAGACTGTCTTCCATCGGCACTGTGTTCACGCAGATAAAGACTGTCTTCTATCGGCACTGTGTTCACGCAGATAAAGACTGTCTTCCATCAGCACTGTGTTCACGCAGATAAAGACTGTCTTCCATCGGCACTGTGTTCACGCAGATAAAGACTGTCTTCCATCAGCACTGTGTTCACGCAGATAAAGACTGTCTTCCATCAGCACTGTGTTCACGCAGATAAAGACTGTCTTCCATCGGCACTGTGTTCACGCAGATAAAGACTGTCTTCCATCGGCACTGTGTTCACGCAGATAAAGACTGTCTTCCATCGGCACTGTGTTCACGCAGATAAAGACTGTCTTCCATCAGCACTGTGTTCACGCAGATAAAGACTGTCTTCCATCGGCACTGTGTTCACGCAGATAAAGACTGTCTTCCATCAGCACTGTGTTCACGCAGATAAAGACTGTATTCCATCAGCACTGTGTTCACGCAGATAAAGACTGTCTTCCATCAGCACTGTGTTCACGCAGATAAAGACTGTCTTCCATCGGCACTGTGTTCACGCAGATAAAGACTGTCTTCCATCAGCACTGTGTTCACGCAGATAAAGACTGTCTTCCATCAGCACTAAATTGCCCTTACAGGATCCAGCCTTCTGCTCAGTCAGTCTCCTGTTGTCTTGTTACAGCACAGCTTCCTGCATTTTTACTGTGGAAACCAAAGGTTTCCAATCATAAATGAAGGTGCTTGACATACTGTAGCTTGGTACGGTCAGTACCAAAACTCACTTAATAGGTTAACGAACCACTCATAGACTGCTTCCCAAATGGCACCATGTTCCCTATATGACCAGAGCCCAAAAGCAGTGCACTATATAGGGAATAGGGTGCCATTCTCTGGTCTAAAGCAGTGCACTATATAGGGAATAGGGTGCCATTCTCTGGTCTAAAGCAGTGCACTATATAGGGAATAGGGTGCCATTCTCTGGTCTAAAGCAGTGCACTATATAGGGAATAGGGTGCCATTCTCTGGTCTAAAGTAGTGCACTATATAGGGAATAGGGTGCCATTCTCTGGTCTAAAGTAGTGCACTATATAGGGAATAGGGTGCCATTCTCTGGTCTAAAGCAGTGCACTATATAGGGAATAGGGTGCCATTTGGGATGCAGCCATGCTATAGGTCAGCGTGAAATGTCAATTGTATCCTGTAGTCTTGGTTGCCATGGTTATAATCATATCTGATGCCCATGACCTAGCCAGTGTAATGAACAGTTATTGTCATGCAGGACACACTTAGACCTCAGTTCAACGGGTTAATAGCCTCCCAAGACCCACTGCTTTGACCTGATAGAGACCATACAGTGTGTTTCACGTATTGGGGAGGATTGGGTGGGAATAGGAAATTAGGGGTTAGTGAGTAGTCAAGAAGTCTTGAACTTGCAGAATGTCCTTTACAGAATGTCCAGACTGTCCTTCTTGCAGACTTTCCTTTAAAGAACGTCCAGACTGTCCTTCTTGCAGACTGTCCTTTACAGAACGTCCAGACTGTCCTTCTTGCAGACTGTCCTTTAAAGAACGTCCAGACAGTCCTCCTTGCAGACTGTCCTTTACAGAACGTCCAGACTGTCCTTCTTGCAGACTGTCCTTTAAAGAACGTCCAGACAGTCCTTCTTGCAGACTGTCCTTTACAGAACGTCCAGACTGTCCTTCTTGCAGACTGTCCTTTAAAGAACGTCCAGACAGTCCTCCTTGCAGACTGTCCTTTACAGAACGTCCAGACTGTCCTTCTTGCAGACTGTCCTTTAAAGAACGTCCAGACAGTCCTTCTTGCAGACTGCCCTTTACAGAACGTCCAGACTGTCCTTCTTGCAGACTGTCCTTTACAGAACGTCCAGACAGTCCTTCTTGCAGACTGCCCTTTACAGAACGTCCAGACAGTCCTTCTTGCAGACTGTCCTTTAAAGAACGTCCAGACTGTCCTTCTTGCAGACTGTCCTTTACAGAACGTCCAGACAGTCCTTCTTGCAGACTGTCCTTTACAGAATGTCCAGACAGTCCTTCTTGCAGACTGCCCTTTACAGAACGTCCATACAGTCCTTCTTGCAGACTGTCCTTTACAGAATGTCCAGACAGTCCTTCTTGCAGACTGTCCTTTACAGAACGTCCAGACAGTCCTCCTTGCAGACTGTCCTTTACAGAACGTCCAGACTGTCCTTCTTGCAGACTGTCCTTTACAGAACGTCCAGACAGTCCTTCTTGCAGACTGTCTTTTACAGAACGTCCAGACTGTCCTTCTTGCAGACTGTCCTTTACAGAACATCCAGACTGTCCTTCTTGCAGACTGCCCTTTACAGAACATCCATACAGTCCTTCTTGCAGACTGTCCTTTACAGAACGTCCAGACAGTCCTTCTTGCAGACATTCCTTTACAGAACGTCCAGACTACTTCTTGCAGACACTCATTTACAGAACGTCCAGACTGTCCTTCTAGCAGACTCTCCTTTACTGAACATCCAGACTGTCCTTTTTGCAGACACTCCTTTACAGAACGTCCAGACCTTCTTGCAGACAGTGTCGTCCTTTCCCCTGCCCCCATGAGAAAGACAATAGACAATAGACGATATGGTTAATTCATTTGGGATGATTGGGTGGAAATAAGAAATGAGGGACGCGTGAGGAGTCAATAAGTCTTGAATTTGCAGACACTCGTTGTCCTTGCCCTGCCTCCACCAGAAGGAAACGATAGCTAATGACAAAAAGTTGAATTGACATTCTGAAAGGGACGACTGATCATAGTCAGAAATGACTTGGGAGGAATCTTCCACAGATAAGTGATGAAGTCAGGTCCTGATGAAGACAGAACAAGACATAAGCTGGTTCTGAATGCATGGCCTCAGTAGCAACAAGATGTGAACTGGTTCTGAATGCATGGCCTTTGTAGCAACAAGATGTGAACTGGTTCTGAATGCATGGCCTCAGTAGCAACAAGATGTGAACTGGTTCTGAATGCATGGCCTTTGTAGCAACAAGATGTGAACTGGTTCTGAATGCATGGCCACAGTAGCAACAAGATGTGAACTGGTTCTGAATGCATGGCCTTTGTAGCAACAAGGTGTGAACTGGTTCTGAATGCATGGCCTCAGTAGCAACAAGGTGTGAACTGGTTCTGAATGCATGGCCTTTGTAGCAACAAGATGTGAACTGGTTCTGAATGCATGGCCTCAGTAGCAACAAGATGTGAATTGGTTCTGAATGCATGGCCTTTGTAGCAACAAGATGTGAACTGGTTCTGAATGCATGGCCTCAGTAGCAACAAGATGTGAACTGGTTCTGAATGCATGGCTTTGTAGCAACAAGATGTGAACTGGTTCTGAATGCATGGCCTCAGTAGCAACAAGATGTGAACTGGTTCTGAATGCATGGCCTTTGTAGCAACAAGATGTGAACTGGTTCTGAATGCATGGCCTCAGTAGCAACAAGATGTGAACTGGTTCTGAATGCATGGCCTCAGTAGCAACAAGATGTGAACTGGTTCTGAATGCATGGCTTTGTAGCTACAAGACTTGAACTGGTTCTGAATGCATGGCCTCAGTAGCAACAAGATGTGACCTGATTCTGAATGCATGGCCTCAGTAGTAATACAATGTGAACTGGTTCTGAATGCATGGCCTTCGTAGCAACAAGATGTGAACTGGTTCTGAATGCATGGCCTCAGTAGCAACAAGATGTGAACTGGTTATGAATGCATGGCCTCTGTAGCAACAAGATGTGAACTGGTTCTGAATGCATGGTCTCAGTAGCAACAAGACGTGAACTGGTTCTGAATGCATGGCCTCAGTAGCAACAAGATGTGAACTGGTTCTGAATGCATGGCCTTCGTAGCAACAAGATGTGAACTTTTTCTGAATGCATGGCCTCAGTAGTAAGACGATGTGCACTGGTTCTGAATGCATGGCCTTTGTAGCAACAAGATGTGAACTGGTTCTGAATGCATGGCCTTTGTAGCAACAAGATGTGAACTGGTTCTGAATGCATGGCCTTTGTAGCAACAAGACGTGAACTGGTTCTGAATGCATGGCCTCAGTAGCAACAAGATGTGAACTGGTTCTGAATGCATGGCCTTCGTAGCAACAAGATGTGAACTTTTTCTGAATGCATGGCCTCAGTAGTAACAAGATGTGAACTGGTTCTGAATGCATGGCCTTCGTAGCAACAAGATGTGAACTGATTCTGAATGCATGGCCTTCGTAGCAACGAGATGTGAACTGGTTCTGAATGCATGGCCTCCATAGCAACAAGATTGAACTTATTCTGAATGCATGGCCTCAGTAGTAACAAGATGTGAACTGGTTCTGAATGCATGGCCTTCGTAGCAACAAGATGTGAACTGATTCTGAATGCATGGCCTTCGTAGCAACAAGATGTGAACTGATTCTGAATGCATGGCCTTCGTAGCAACGAGATGTGAACTGGTTCTGAATGCATGGCCTCCATAGCAACAAGATTGAACTTATTCTGAATGCATGGCCTCAGTAGTAACAAGATGTGAGCTGGTTCTGAATGCATGGCCTTCGTAGCAACGAGATGTGAACTGGTTCTGAATGCATGGCCTCCATAGCAACAAGATTGAACTTATTCTGAATGCATGGCCTCAGTAGCAACAGTCAATATGCAATTATCTTTATCTCACAATGAAGGCACTGAAACAGAACAACAACAAGGTTAGCAGCACATGTACTTTCCAGAAAGTTGAATATGTATCTTGCAATGACTAAAGTTCTGCTTTAAAATGACTAAGACTGTTAGTTCATGATGGTTATGGGAAATGAATGCAAAAGTTAAATTATATATTGTTACTTTAGATTCACGTTATTTATGGATGGTAAATACAATATATTTTTTAAACAGTGCGTGCACACAGACCACTGATATAGCAGTTACAACAACAACCTTATCTCCAACCAGGACCCCAGCCCTCACCAAGCTCACTCTCACTGTCCTCTGATAATATCTCCAACCAGGACCCCAGCCCTCACCAAGCTGACTCTCACTGTCCTCTGATAATATCTCCAACCAGGACCCCAGCCCTCACCAAGCTGACTCTCACTGTCCTCTGATAATATCTCCAACCAGGACCCCAGCCCTCACCAAGCTGACTCTCACTGTCCTCTGATAATATCTCCAACCAGGACCCCAGCCCTCACCAAGCTTCACTCTCACTGCCCTCTGATAATATCTCCAACCAGGACCCCAGCCCTCACCAAAGCTCTACTCTCACTGTCCTCTGATAATATCTCCAACCGTGACCCCAGCCCTCACCAAGCTCACTCTCACTGTCCTCTGATAATATCTCCAACCGTGACCCCAGCCCTCACCAAGCTTCACTCTCACTGTCCTCTGATAATATCTCCAACCGTGACCCCAGCCCTCACCAAGCTTTACTCTCACTGCCCTCTGATAATATCTCCAACCAGGACCCCAGCCCTCACCAAGCTTCACTCTCACTGTCCTCTGATAATATCTCCAACCAGGACCCCAGCCCTCACCAAGCTGACTCTCACTGTCCTCTGATAATATCTCCAACCAGGACCCCAGCCCTCACCAAGCTGACTCTCACTGTCCTCTGATAATATCTCCAACCGTGACCCCAGCCCTCACCAAGCTTCACTCTCACTGTCCTCTGATAATATCTCCAACCAGGACCCCAGCCCTCACCAAGCTTCACTCTCACTGTCCTCTGATAATATCTCCAACCGTGACCCCAGCCCTCACCAAGCTTCACTCTCACTGTCCTCTGATAATATCTCCAACCAGGACCCCAGCCCTCACCAAGCTCACTCTCACTGTCCTCTGATAATATTTAACAGACACAGAGGACAGAGGGAGGCTAAGAGACAGAC
>LR778284.1:5233908-5263609 GCA_902810595.1 Coregonus sp. 'balchen'
GGGGGGGGGGGGGGGGGGGGGGGGGGGGGGGCGGCCGGTAGCCCACTGGTTAAGAGCGAAAAAGTCGCTGGTTCGAATCCCCAAAGCAGACTAGGTGAAAAAATATGCCGATGTGCCCTTGAGCAAGGCACTTAACCCTAATTGCTCCTGTAAGTCGCTCTGGATATGAGCGTACAGCCAAAGGTAAATGATAGCCTCTTCCCTATTATAGTGCACTACTTTTGACCGGAGTGTTATGGGACCTGGTCAAAAGAAGTGCACTACAGTTCTTTATCTCCGTGCTTCTATTTTCACAGGTATGTGGTATATTTTCACAGGTATGTGGTATATTTTCACAGGTATGTGGTATATTTTCACAGGTATGTGGTATATTTTCACAGGTATGTGGTATATTTTCACAGGTATGTGGTATATTTTCACAGGTATGTGGTATATTTTCACAGGTATGTGGTATATTTTCACAGGTATGTGGTATATTTTCACAGGTATGTGGTATATTTTCACAGGTATGTGGTATATTTTCACAAGTATGTGGTATATTTTCACAGGTATGTGGTATATTTTCACAAGTATGTGGTATATTTTCACAGGTATGTGGTATATTTTCACAGGTATGTGGTATATTTTCACAGGTATGTGGTATATTTTCACAGGTATGTGGTATATTTTCACAGGTATGTGGTATATTTTCACAGGTATGTGGTATATTTTCACAGGTATGTGGTATATTTTCACAAGTCTTAGTCCAAAACCCCAAACTGGTCTTACTTGTAATGCAGCCGGCCAGTCTTTCATTCTAAACCTGTCATTGTGCATTCATTTGGATTGTAAGCATCTCTCACCACACAACCATTGATTCAAAATATAACTTTATTGTGAAATGTAATGAGAACATTGGTTTAATCACCAAAACGGAAAATAATGATACCTTTTCAATTTAGATGTTTTAACTACCGGTTAATCCAATAGCAAACAATGCAAGATATGTGTTTCAAATCGCCCTTAGAAGTGCTGAAAGTAATATGCTTACAGTACTGTAAATTACAGTAGATTACACAGTTTCCACATTAGGAAATATATTTATATTACACAACAAAATTAACGGAAAATCTATAATTTCCATAATATCTATCCAATGTGTAATTAAAGGTGTGATCAATGAAGACATCCTCTGCAAAAAAACATAGGTGTACTGTCTGTAATCAAATGTAAGAAATTCAATGAAACAAATGAAATTAATAAAAATAAAACAACGTTTAGCACGCATTTATTTGCATAAAGTCTTGAGCATTTTGGTCATAAATTCTCATCCGCATCACAGTGAATGTCCTCATTGTCAATTGGGGCTGATGTGGATGCGGAGTCGGAGTCAGGCGCGGGACACAGAAGCTCAGTCAAACAGACTTTACTAGTCAAATATACAATACAAAAATAAACGGGCCTCAAACACTGGAGGCGTGCGATTACGCAGGCAGTGTGTAAAACACGAACTAAATGAGCACAAAACTCTGACCTCAACGGACAGGCGGACAACAACACAGAAACTCACATACACAAAGCAGACAACTTATAGGACACATCATTAGACACAAACGGACACAGGTGCAACAGACAGACCAAACCAAACAAACATCGAAACATCCAACGGTGGTAGCTAGTACTCCGGGGACGACGAACGCCGAAGCCTGCCCGAGCAAGGAGGAGGAGCAGCCTCGGCAGAATCCGTGACACTCATTGTTCATACACAGTGGGAAAAACCTTTTGGCATGGCGAATTCAAGCTCGACATTGTTGTCGCATGCCTCATCCATGGCCAGAAGGAGGGTGGCATGCTCATGGGGATGGCGATCCATAATTTGCAAATAAATTCATAAAAAATCCTACAATGTGATTTTCTGGAAAAAATATTATAATTTTGTCTGTCATAGTTGACGTGTACCTATGATGAAAATTACAGGCCTCTCTCATCTTTTTAAGTGGGAGAACTTGCACAATTGGTGGCAGACGAAATACTTTTTTCCCCCACTGTACCTGATGCCTCTTCAAAAGGCAGTTGATTGTTGGTAGGCTGATGGATGCCACATTGGCAAAGGTGTCATCGTTCTCCTCAATGGCCTGCTTTATTTCGGACAGCCGTATGTCACTCCTGGCCCTCACCATTTACACCACGGCCCGCTCCCGCTGGGCCGGTCAGCACACAATTCTGAGGGTAGAACAGAGTATACCGTCAATAGATCATGGTGTAAGAATACTGAAACATGTTTTGTGAATTTACATGTATTACAGTATGTGATTTACTGTAAATGTAATGGTAAAGCATAGTGCATATCCTGCAGACTTACCCGTTTTCTTGGTGAAATGTTCTCATGATCTAATTGACAGTTGATCTTTTCAGATTGTGGTGAACTAATCTGGCAGCCTCTGCCATGGTAAGGCCTCTGTTTACCACATGGTCAACGACGTTGGACCGGACTTCATTAGACACAACAGTTCCCTGCCGTCTGCCTCCCTCTTTCTGATGTCCACCTGTTTGACGGGGCCCATGTCCACCTCTTTAACCTCTTTGACGGGGCCCATATACACCTCTTTGATGGGGCCCATGTCCACCTCTTTAACCTCTTTGACGGGGCCCATATACACCTCTTTGACGGGGCCCATGTCCACCTCTTTAACCTCTTTGACGGGGCCCATATACACCTCTTTGATGGGGCCCATGTCCACCTCTTTAACCTCTTTGACGGGGCCCATATACACCTCTTTAACCTCTTTGACGGGGCCCATGTCCACCTCTTTAACCTCTTTGACGGGGCCCATGTCCACCTCTTTAACCTCTTTGACGGGGCCCATGTCCACCTCTTTAACCTCTTTGACGGGGCCCATGTCCACCTCTCTGATGGGGCCCATGCCCACCTCTCTGACGGCCCCTTGTCCACGAGCTCTTTGATTTCTTCCTCTCCCTTGCTGTCTATCCTGCTCCATGTTGAAAGAAATTGCAAGTGTTCACACCCCCCCTTTAATATGGTGACCAATAGTGGTTACCACTATGTGAAATCAATTAGCAATAACTAGTAGTCATTATGTATGGTTATCATGTATCATACATGTAATTTAGATGTTTATACTTTACAAACACACATTTTATGTCTGTAGTTCTCAAAATCCATATATAGTAGACAAACCAGTTTAAAATCTATAGGTTTACCAAATGGTTAAGTGTTTAACCATTAAGCACAGTTGGATTAAGCGATGGTCAAATGCATTTAAACAAATGAGAAGAGAATCATGAAAAAGTATTGTCAGCGTTGCGTTGTGAATTACTTAGTCTATTGAAAATGTGCTTAAAGTTTAGAAGAAAAAAAACATCCTTTCTGATCTGTTTTGAGTTTTGTACTAAGAGTTGCGAAATTGTACAACATCCTGGTGAAAACACTAGGCCAGCAGTAATGTGATGAATGAGATGATACTGTATGATGCCCTACTACCTACGTACATAGAATATATTATATCAAAGCTATGGGTATTGTCCCTAGGGTAGAAACTGGCACCACCTGTATGATGTTACCTCATTGGCCCTTACAAGTAATGCCTCTCTGTAACCGCTTACGTATTTAATCACACAGTGTTCCAAGTCCTTGGGGACCTTAAAGACTCTACCCTCCCACATCTTTAACGTCTCTACTTTTTTAAAGGCGTCAGCGTGCTTCGGTTCGGCTGGCGGCTAGTCGAAGTCGGCTAGGCGAGGCAAACTGAACGAGTGCGCTCGCATGCTCCCTTTTAAAAAATAATTAAAAAATAATAAATTATCTGGAGGCAAGCCGAACTCAGTAGCCAAAGTCTACGCCCCTTCATCGGTGATTGGTCAACAGTAGGGATTCTTCAGTAAAGTCTTTGTTGTCGTTCAACGAGAGACGGCTCGTTTTCATGCTCATTGTTTCATTGAGAAATACTGCACCAAACATCTCAGTTAAAATTGACAACCCAAAAAAATAACCTTAGCGAAGTCCAAAATGAACAAAAGCTTCACGAAATGTCATCATAATTTTTGCACAAACTCTTCCAAACTGTTTCGGCTGGGACGCATGCAGACGCCCTGACCCATCTCTTCTTCAGGGTGACCCCCTGGGGTACAAGCTGGCCCCACATGAAGATACCTCGCAGTTCCTTACAAGAGAAGCCCCCCTATTTCAAATCCAGTTTTAATCACTGAGTGCTCCATGTCACGGTTTGACCAATTTGACTTCAGATTCCGACGTTTCTCAGTTTCTCCGTTTCTCCGTTTCTCCGTTTCTCCGTTTCTCCGTTTCTCCAAACGCCAAGTGTTGTTTACACCCTGTTGCTCCTCCTGCTCTGCATCGATCTGTTACTCCAAACATCACATTTCCAACTTAGGGGTTAAGGGTTAGGGTTAAGTTTTAAGGTTGGGGTTAAGGGTTAATGTTTGGGGTTAAGGGTTTAAGGTTTGGTGTTACGGGTTAAGGGTTTAAGGTTTGGGGTTAAGGGTTAAGGTGTTCCGGGTTAGGGGTTAAGGGTTAAGTCGGTACGGTTGGGGGTTAAGGGGTTAAGGGTTTGGGGTAAGGGTGTTAACGGTTTGGGTTAACAGTGGTTTAGGTGGTTAAGGTTTGGGGTTACGGGTTAAGGTTTTTGGGGGTTGGGTTGGGTTGGTTTGGGGTTTCCGGGGTTGGGTTAGGTTTTTGGGGTTTTGGTTTTTGGGGGTTTAAAGGGTTAAGGGTTAAATTTTTGGGGGTTTTAAAAAGGGGTTAAGGGTTTGGGGTTTGGGTTTGGTTTTGGGGTTTAAGGGTTTAAAGGGTTTTGGGGGTTGGGTTTGGTTTGGGGGGTTGGGGTTTGGGGTTGGGGGGTTTGGGGGCCCGGTTTTTTGGGGTTTTGGGTTTTTTTGGGTTTTTTTTTTCTGGTTGGGGGTTTTTGGGTTTTCGGGTTTGGGGGGTTTTTTGGGGGTTTTGGGGTTGGTTTGGGGTTGGGTTTTGGTTTTGGGTTCCGGTTCCCGGGTTTTTGGGGGTTGGGTTGGTTTTGGGGGTTTGGGGGGGGGTTAAGGGGTTTTTTGGTTCCGGGTTGGTTTGGGTTCCGTTTGGGGGGTTCGGGTTTTGGGGTTTTTTGGGGGCCGGGTTTTGGGGTTCCGGTTCCGGTTTTTTCCCGGGTTTTTGGGTTTGTTTTGGGTTTCCCCTTTCCCGGTTTTTTGGGTTGGGGTTTGGTTTGGGGTTTGGTTTTTGTTTTTGGGGGTTGGGGTTGGGTTTTAAGGTTTTTGGGTTAAGGGTTGGTTTGGGGTTCGGGTTCGGGTTTGGGGGTTAAGGGTTGGGGTTAAGGGGTTTTGGGGGTTGGGTTGGTTTGGTTAAGGGTTTTAAAGGGTTTGGGGGTTTTAAGGGGTTAAAGGTTTTTTGGGGTTTAAAAAAAAAAAAGTGTCCCCACTGGGAAAAAACACACCCCCTTTTCCAAAGTCGCCAGGGAGGCAGGCAGGCCAAGACTCCACACACAAAAAAAGAGACATTTCAGGGGGTCCTTTTTAAAAAAGCTCTTACAATAAAGGGGGGTTTTTTTTCACAATTTCCAACCTCAAAAGTGTCGAAAAATACTTGAGTGACAAAACATTAAGAAACCCCCCCTAACCCTTTATTTTTGACCCTTTTTTAAACTGTCCCATAAACTTAGTAGTCCCCCCCCCCAAACCCCCCCCTCCCCTGGGTTAACAGCCTTGACTCTTATTGGTTAAAAACCCCCGTCTGGTTTTAAAAATAGAAACTTAACAATGACCCGAGGAGGAGGATTTTCCCGCCCCAGTCTTTAAATGGTCCCTATCGGCTTTTTTGTCTCCCTCCCTCCCTTCCCCCCCTCTTTTTTTCTTTCCCCAAATTGCCACTCCGTTCCACCGTCCCCTTTAAATACAATAAGATTTTTTACCCTGGCAACAAGGGGTTTTTGAGGAAAAGGGTTTCCCTTTGGGAAGAGGTTTTTGATGCTTCACTAGACCCCCGAACATTCCTGATTTTTTCACTGATCTCCCTCTTTAAATAGAAAAATGAAACTATCCTATTTTGTCCCTGTCTCAAACTTTTCCCAGACCCACGAAACAATCCGAAACTGGGCCCCTGATCTCATCTTTTACTAGAACCCAAAGAACATTCCTGATCCCACTGATTCATCTTTACTAACATGGGAAAAATAACCGATCTGCCACTGACCTCTTACTAGACAATTTAAAAAATATCCTTATCTGCCCCTGATCTTTATCTTTAAATAGACAAAGGAAAAATATCCTGATCTGCCACTGATCTCCTCTTTACTGGACAATGAAACATATCCTGATCTGCCCCTGAAACCCCAAACTTTTCTAGACAATGAACATTCCTGAAAACTGCCCCCTGATCTCATCTTTACTAGACAATGAAAAATATCCTGATCTGCCACTGAAACTCATTTTTACTAGACAAAGAAAAATATCCTATTTTGCCACTGATCTCATCTTTACTAGACAATGAAACATACCCCGACTGGGCACTGATCCATCTTTTTCAAAACAATGAAACTATCCGGGTCTGGGCCCTGATCTCAAACTTTACTAACCAAAGAAAAAATATCCTGATTGCCCCCTATCTCTCCCTTTTCTAACAATGAAAAATATCCTGATCTGTCCTGTCTCAAACTTTTTTAGACCAAAGAAAAATATCCTGACCTTTTTCCGTCCAAACTTTTTTCTAACAATGAACCAAAACCTGATCTTTCCACTGATCTCAAACTTTAACCCAACCCCGAACCCTATTTCCCGAAACTGCCCCCTGGGTTTTCATCTTTTTCTAGACCAAAGAAAAAATATCCTTATCTCCACTGATCCGTCTTTAAACCCAAAGAAAAATATCCGATCTGCCACTGATCTCGTCCCTTTTCTAGACAAAAGAAAAAAATATCCGACTGCCCCTTTATCTCTCTTTTCTAGACAATGAAACTTAACCTGTTTTGCCACTGAAACTCATCTTTTTCTAACCACGAAAATATCCTTATCCTTCCCCTATCTCATCTTTCTAACAATAAACATATCCTGGGTCTGCCCTGAAACCGTCTTTACTTCAATGAAAAAATATCCTGATCTGCCACTGAATCTCGTCTTTATTAAAACAAAAACCTTTTCCCGCCCCCACTGAACTCATCTTTTCTAGAAAAATGGAAACAATCCTTACCCGCCCCCCTTTAAAACCCCATCTTTTCTAGAAAATAAACATTCCTGATTTTGCCATGAAACTCCCCCCCTTTTCTAACAATTAAAAATTTTCCTGATATGCCCCCCGGAAACTCATCTTTTCTAACAATGAAACTATCCTGACTGTCACTGATCCATCTTTACCCAGACAATGAAAAAATTCCTGAACTGCCACTGATTCCCTCTTTTTCTAGACAATGAACCCTACCTGAATCTGCCACTGATCTCATCCTTTTCCCAGAAAAATGAAACTATCCTGAAACTGCCCGATCTCATCTTTACTAACATTTAAAAATATCCTGACTCCACTGTCTTCCCTTTTCTAACAAAAGGGAAAAATATCCTGATTCTGCCACTGAAAACTCATCCTTTTTCTAGACAATGAAAAAATAATCCTGATCTGCCCTGAAAAAACTCCCTCTTTACTAACAATGAAAAATATCCTGATCTGCCCCTGATCCTTTGTCTTTTTTTCCCGGTCCCGTGAAAAAAAACCCCTCATTTTCCCACCTTATTTATCTGAAATTTTTTCCCCGTGAATGGATGTGCATTTCCTTTTATGCCCGTTTGTTTTCCTTTTCCCAGAAAAAAGCATCTCTAATCAAATGCAAATCGGCAAGCCAAATGATTGGGCCCAAAATCATAAGTAAAGGGGCTGGTGGGGAAATTCCCCAAATGGGTGTTTCATACATCATAATGTATGGGGTCTTTGGGTTTATTACCCAATTTATGGGGGTTTTATAATCAAAAATGTTTGGGGCCCGGTGTATTAAACCCAATTTATGGGGTTCCCTACATCATAATGTTGGATCTGGGGGGAATTCCCCAAATGATGTTTTATAAAATCATAATGTAAGGCTCTTTGGGATATTACCCAATGATGTGTCCTACATCATAAAATTTTGGCTCCGGGGATATTCCCCAAATGGGTTTTTGTCATACTCAAATGTATGGCTGGTGAAAAACCAAAGGGGTGTGGGCCCTACATTTATAATGAAAAGGCTCTGGTAAATTTCCAAATGAAAGTGGTTCCCTACTCATATTGTTGGCCTGGTATTACCAATTTAAAAGGGTTTTTATGTATCCTGAAAGTAAACACTCAGTTTTTGGGAAATTTTGATAATCCCCAAAACCAAACAAAAAAATGGGGAAATTGGACAACTTTTTTGGGCTTGAAATACATCACCAAAAACCCCCCCCAAACCCTTTTGGGCTTTGACCACAAACACCAGACTCCCCCCAACCTTTTGGGCTTTTGAAAACCCCATCACCAGAAACCCCCCCCAAACTTTTTGGGCTTTACTACCTTTACCAACCTCCCCCAAACTTTGGCCCTTTACCACATCACCGACCCCCCAAGCTTTGGACTTGAAATACATCACCAACCTTTCCCCCAAACCCCTTTGGGCCCTTTACCCCATCAACCCGAATCCCCCCCGGCACCAAACCCCTCCCCAAGCTTTTGGGGGGCTTGAAAACATCACCCCGACCCTCCCCCCCCTTTTGGAAATTGACTACATCACCAAACCTCCCAATTTTGGCTTGACTACTCACCAACCTCCCCAATTTTGGACTTGACCACACCCCCAACCCCCCCAATTTTGGACTTACCACACACCAGACCCCCCCAAGTTTTGGGGAATGACCAGACCTCCCCAAGCTTTGGACTTGACCACATCACCAGACCTCCCCAAGCTTTGGACTTGACCACATCACCAGACCTCCCCAAGCTTTGGACATGACTACATCACCAGACCTCCCCAAGCTTTGGACTTGACCACATCACCAGACCTCCCCAAGCTTTGGACTTGACCACATCACCAGACCTCCCCAAGCTTTGGACTTGCCACATCACCACCTCCCCAAAAGGAAACCATGTTCATGACCAATTCAACCAAGTCAAGGATCTTTTCATTTGGATCTGAAGACAAGAGGTAGGAAGTCAACACAAATTGAACTTTTTAGTTTCTCACTGAACAACTCAAGCGGACTACTGGGTTAATTACTTTTCTACTCAACCACTGTCACAAACAAATTATTCAACTTGTGGGTGTCACACTCTGGCTCCGGGACTTGTATTTGAGCCAGGGTGTATTCGTTTTGTTGGGGTTTGTTTTGGTTAGGTTGGGAATAGGGTGTGTTCATTTGGGTGTGTGTGGTTTTGGTTAGTTCTTGTGTAGTCATGTGACTCCCAATCGGAGGTAACGAGTGTCAGCTGTCGGCTCGTTATCTCTGATTGGGAGCCATATTTAATCTGTATGTTTTCCTTTGGGTGTTGTGGGTTTTTGTTCCGTTTCGGTCAGTGTAACCGTGGACTTCATGAGTCGTCTTTTGTTTGTAGTTCGAAACTTTAATTAATAAAGTCATGTTTCTTGCACACGCTGCGCCTTGGTCTCCTTCGCTCCTAGACGACCGTGACAGAGGGCTTTCAGGTTGAAACTAAATACACTTGAAGTGCATCCCAAATGGTGCCCTATTCCCTAGTGCACTACCACAGGGCTTAGTCAAAAGTAGTGCACTATATAGGGAATAGGGTGCCATTTTGGGACATGTTCATGTTGTCTAAACCAACAGCAACTGTCCATAGAATACTTTCCACCATCTGCAGTGTATGTGACTAGCCCCCTCTAGTGGCTCCTAGAAGTAGTTCACCTGATAGAGAAGCTCTTCCATTAATCGGAGTAGGGTGAAGTTGCATAGACACTGTGATCTTGGGTCAGTTTTGCATTTTCCCCACTAATGGTTAAGGTCAAGATTGAGGAGGCTGAAGCTGATCCCAGATCTGTACCTCGGGGAACATGTCCAATCATGTCCAGTCTAGACGGATGAGTGACGCTCTCAGGCTTGTTTACTAAATTGCACTGCAGGTGTTTATAAAACTACATAGCAATACGTAGAATGACATAGTACTACACAGTACTGAGAGCCGTAGCTTCTTAGTTGGTGGCCAGGGGCTGGTCCACGGCTCGGTGACGCGGGGGAACACAGAGAGGGGTAGAGGTGGAGCAAACGGCTGCTGCCCTGCGACACAATACCAACCAGGGGCCAGGTGTTGTCCTTCTCACAGACCAGGGGGGCCACCAGAGTCACCTTGATACACACAGAGAGAGAGAGAGAGGGAGCTGAGCTGGGACTAATATATGTGTTTAGAGGGTTAAATTACATCAGGTCCATATAAGACCAGATGACCACTGGGGATATGAACACTAGGGATATGAACACTAGAGAGATGAACACTAGAGAGATGAACACTAGGGATATGAACACTAGGGACATGAACACTGGAGAGATGAACACTAGAGAGAGAGAGAGAGAGAGAGAGAGAGAGGGAGAAAGAGAGCGAGGGAGGAGAGAGAGAAAGCGAGAGAGAGAGAAGATAGATAGTAGGAGAGAGAGACAGAGAGAGACAGACAAGAGATAGAGAGAGAGAGATAAATAGAGAGAGAGAGAGAAAGATAGAGAGAGAGAGAGAGCGAGAGAGAGATAGCGGACTTCGAGAGATAGGGGCGAGAAACAGAGAGAGAGAGAAGATGAGAGAGAGAGAGAGAGAGAGAGACTTAGATATGAGAGGGAGAGAGAGAGAGAGAGCGGGAGAGAGATAGAAGAGGAGTAGATAACACTGACACATTATAACTATGATCAGAACTCTGAAACACTGACACATTATAACTATGATCATAACTCTGCACAATGACACTTTATTAAACTATGATCATAACTCTGAAACAACTGACACACTAGAGTCCCCCTTTCCCAAACACCCCACCTGAGATGAAACACAGCTTCTAGACACCTAACCTCCATGTTGACGACGTGTTAACAAGCAGTGATACACACATGGAATTAAAACAAGAATACTGCACACTAATGTGTACTATTAACAGTACTATTGTATATCTAGAGTATTGGCTCACCGTCGTAGCGCTGCAGACCCCATCCGGAGGTCACGCACTTCATGGCAGGGGTGAAGACATCAGTGGACTCGGCCAGGCAGACGGGGGGAAACGGGTGGCCAGGCAGATGGGGGGAAACGGGTGGCCAGGCAGACGGGGGAAACAGGGGTGGTTTCAGGGCAGACGGGGGGGGAAACAGGGGTGGCCAGGCAGACGGGGGGAAACAGGGGTGGCCAGGCAGACGGGGGAAACAGGGGTGGCCAGGCAGACGGGGGAAACAGGGGTGGCCAGGCAGACGGGGGAAACAGGGGTGGCCAAGGCAGACTGGGGGAAACAGGGGTGGCCATGCAGACGGGGGAAACATGGGTGGCCAGGCAGATGGGGGGAAACAGGGGTGGCCAGGCAGACGGGGGAAACAGGGGTGCCAGGCAGACGGGGGAAAACAGGGGTGGCTAGGCAGACGGGGGAAACAGGGGTGGCCAGGCAGACGGGGGGAAACAGGGGTGGCCAGGCAGACGGGGGAAAACAGGGGGTGGCCAGGCAGACGGGGGGAAACAGGGGTGGCCAGGCAGACGGGGGGAAACAGGGTGGCCAGGCGAGACGGGGGGGAAACAGGGGTGTTCAGGCAGACGGGGGGAAACAGGGGGTGGCCAGGCAGAACGGGGGGGGAACATGGGGGGGGTGGCCAGTGCAGACGGGGGGAAACAGGGGGTGGCCAGCAGACGGTGGGGAAACAGGGGTGGCCAGCAGACGGGGGGAAACAGGGGTGGCAGGCAGACGGGGGGGAAACGGGGGGTGGCCAGGCAGACTGGGGAAACGGGGGTGGCCAGGCAGACGGGGGGAAACGGGGGGGCCGGGAGAAGGGGGGGAAAAAGGGGGGGGCCAGGGGGAGACGGGGGGGGAAAAAAGGGGGGGCCAGGCAGACGGGGGGGAAAAAGGGGGGGGGCCCGGCAGACGGGGGGGAAAAAAAGGGGGGGCCAGGGAGACGGGGGGGAAAAGGGGTGGCCAGGCCAAAGGGGGGGAAAAAAGGGGTGGCCAGGGCCCGACGGGGGAAAAAGGGGTGGCCAGGCAGACGGGGGGGAAAAAAAGGGGGGGCCAGGGAGGGCGGGGGGGGAAAAGGGGTGGCCCGGAACGGGGGGAAAAGGGGGGCCAGGCAGAAGGGGGAAACAGGGGTGGCCCGGCAGACGGGGGGGGAAAAAGGGGGGGCCAGGCAGACGGGGGGGGAAAAGGGGGTTTTGGGCCCGGGGACGGGGGGGAAAAGGGGGTGGCCAGGGAGCGGGGGGGAAAAGGGGGTGGCCAGGGGAGACCCGGGGGGAAAGGGGTGGCCAGGCAGACCCGGGGGGGGAAAAAGGGGTGGCCAGGCCGACGGGGGGAAAAAAGGGGTGGCCCGGGAGCCGGGGGGAAACAGGGGTGTTTTAGGCAGACGGGGGGAAACAGGGGGGGCCAGTGATCAGGGTGATGTCAATGTGATGGTACGGGGGTTCCAGTCAGGGGGGGAACACCTAAGGAGAGGTGAGGGGGGGGAGGGGTAGAGAGAGGGGGGGGGGGGGAAGGGGGGTAGGAGAGGTGAGGGGAAGGGGGGTAGGAGAGGTGAGGGGGAGGGAAGGGGGTGGTAGGGGGGGGGGGGGGGGGGGGTGGGTAGGAGAGGTGAGGGGAAGGGGGTAGGAGAGGTGAGGGGGAGGGAAGGGGGGGGTAGGAGGGGGGGGGGGGTGTAGGAGAGGTGAGGGGAAGGGGGTAGGAGAGGTGAGGGGAAGGGGGTAGGAGAGGTGAGGGGAAGGGGGTAGGAGAGGTGAGGGGAAGGGGGTAGGAGAGGTGAGGGGAAGGGGGTAGGAGAGGTGAGGGGGAGGGAAGGGGGTCGGGAGGTGGGGGGAGGGAAGGGGGTAGGAGAGGTGAGGGGGAGGGGGTAGGAGAGGTGAGGGGAAGGGGTAGGAGAGGGGGGGGGGGGGGTAGGAGAGGTGAGGGGAAGGGCAGGGGGTAGTCCTTGTATCAATAGCTCTGTCTATGAATTTGAGAGTGGTTACATTTCTCCGGCCCCATCCCTCAGCTTTTTACCGAAACAGGGGTGGGGAGAGCGGTTGGTTATTGTTGATTGGCGCTTTAATGAAACATCTTCAACCATGTGTGTCTAACTTTAGAAATTGTTTCAGACTAACATCACGAGGGTTAGTAGCACACAATATATAATGAGAACAGTAATGGTCCAAGAACAGAGCCTTGAGGAAAACCAACATTTAAACAAGAGAAGACTGTAGCTCAGGAGTCCCCAATTATATTTACACTTTACATTTGACATTTTAGTCATTTTAGCAGACGCTCTTATCCAGAGCGACTTACAGTTAGTGCATTAATTTTTTTTTTTTTCATACTCAGCCGTGGGCCAATTTTTCCTAGAGCGGATGGTCGGGGGGCCGGAACATAGATATAAATAATTTGTAGACTGCAAATAGATATAGAATGACAAAAACAGCACCATTTCAAACCTCGGTTACATTGTTACGTTGGGATACGATCACATGCTTTTCTATTTATGCGTGGGAATACTTGGGAACAGATGTCCTCAATTAAAACTCACTTTGAACTAATTTCCTGCTGATTTTACTGTATTTTATGTCCAACAACAACAATTATTTGATTAAAACTATAATTTTGATATCATGGATGGTCAGTCCTGCTCAGAAAACTTGGGGGGCCAAATAAGCTATTGGGGAACCCTGAGATAGAACGAACTACAAAAATCTCTGAAGCTGGAGACACTTATCTCCCTCACTAACTTTAAGCATCAGTTGTCAGAGCAGCTTACCGATCACTGCACCTGTACACAGCCCATCTGTAATTAGCCCACCCAACTACCTCATCCCCATATTGTTATTTATTTTGCTCATTTGCACCCCATTATCTCTATTTGCACATCATCTTCTGCACATCTGTCACTCCAGTGTTAATACTACATTGTAATTATTATTTGCACACACTATATATAGATTTTCTATTTTCTATTGTGTTATTGACTGTACGTTTTTGTTTTACCCCATATGTAACTCTGTGTTGTTGTTTTTATCACACTGCTTTGCTTTATCTTGGCCAGGTCACAGTTGTAAATGAGAACTTGTTCTCAACTGGCTTCTTACCTGGTTAAATAAAGGTGGAATAAAATAAAAAATAAACAGAAGAGTGATAACTCTAACCAAGAGTTCAAATCTACTGAGGATAGAAGAGCAGACTGTTGGCGTAACCACCTTAGGAGGCGCTGACGAAAGCCAGACAGGCGACGAGCCAGAGGAAAGCCATTGTGACGATGTGACATTCTAAAGGACGTTGGACTACTACTTATTCCCAAACCCCAATCAGAGTCGAATGAAAAGGAGCCCAGGGTTTGTCCACCTCACCCCAGAACGGAGGATAACCCCGGTAGAATATTAACTCCAAAGGGGGGGGGGGGGGGGGGGGGGGGGGGGGGGGTGATATTTCCAGCTGCTTATCACCACTAGGTAACTGGAAAGTTCTCAGCCCTGTCCTTTACTGCCCACCACGACATTCAGGGGTCTGGTGGAGTGCTGTGCAGAGTAAAGAGTGCTGATCAAGGATCAGTTTTTGCCTTTTAGATCATAACGAAGAAGACAACGTGGACCTGGTCCTAGATCAGCCACTCCTACTCTGAGAGGCTTTGTGGATGTGGGCCCTGGTGCACTGCAGTGTTCGGAATAGCGACGGCTCTCTAACTGTCAGAGGCACTGGTCCTCGCAGACTCAACCGCGACCTGCCCTTGACCTCTATACCTCTTACTTATCGTACAACTCCCAGGTTTCATCGAGACATGAATGAAGCATTTCTTACAGCAGTAACACTTTTCAAATACACTGTACCATCCGTGATCTGTGGGTAATGTTGTGTCACTTAGGTGCCCATCTGACAGTCATGTTGTGTTATAGTGTCATAGGGCTGTGTCATAGGGCTGTGTTATAGGGCTGTGTCATAGGGCTGTGTCAGAGGGCTGTGTCAGAAGGCTGTGTCAGAGGGCTGTGTCAGAGGGCTGTGTCAGAGGGCTGTGTCATAGGGCTGTGTCAGAGGGCTGTGTCATAGGGCTGTGTCAGAGGGCTGTGTCAGAGGGCTGTGTCAGAGGGCTGTGTCATAGGGCTGTGTCAGAGGGCTGTGTCATAGGGCTGTGTCAGAGGGCTGTGTCAGAAGGCTGTGTCAGAGGGCTGTGTCATAGGGCTGTGTCAGAGGGCTGTGTCAGAGGGCTGTGTCAGAGGGCTGTGTCAGAGGGCTGTGTCATAGGGCTGTGTCAGAGGGCTGTGTCAGAGGGCTGTGTCATAGGGCTGTGTCAGAGGGCTGTGTCAGAAGGCTGTGTCATAGTGTCAGAGGGATGTGTCATAGGGCTGTGTCAGAGGGCTGTGTCATAGGGCTGTGTCAGAGGGCTGTGTCAGAGGGCTGTGTCATAGGGCTGTGTCAGAGGGCTGTGTCAGAAGGCTGTGTCATAGTGTCAGAGGGATGTGTCATAGGGCTGTGTCAGAGGGCTGTGTCATAGGGCTGTGTCAGAGGGCTGTGTCAGAGGGCTGTGTCATAGGGCTGTGTCAGAGGGCTGTGTCAGAAGGCTGTGTCATAGTGTCAGAGGGATGTGTCATAGGGCTGTGTCAGAGGGCTGTGTCAGAGGGCTGTGTCATAGGGCTGTGTCAGAGGGCTGTGTCAGAAGGCTGTGTCATAGTGTCAGAGGGCTGTGTCATAGTGTCAGAGGGCTGTGTCATAGGGCTGTGTCAGAGGGCTGTGTCAGAGGGCTGTGTCATAGGGCTGTGTCAGAGGGCTGTGTCAGAGGGCTGTGTCAGAGGGCTGTGTCATAGGGCTGTGTCATAGGGCTGTGTCAGAGGGCTGTGTCAGAGGGCTGTGTCAGAGGGCTGTGTCATAGTGTCAGAGGACTGTGTCATAGGGCTGTGTCATAGGGCTGTGTCAGAGGGCTGTGTCAGAGGGCTGTGTCATAGGGCTGTGTCATAGGGCTGTGTCAGAGGGCTGTGTCAGAGGGCTGTGTCAGAGGGCTGTGTCAGAGGGCTGTGTCAGAGGGCTGTGTCATAGGGCTGTGTCATAGGGCTGTGTCATAGGGCTGTGTCAGAGGGCTGTGTCAGAGGGCTGTGTCAGAGGGCTGTGTCATAGGGCTGTGTCAGAGGGCTGTGTCAGAGGGCTGTGTCAGAGGGCTGTGTCATAGGGCTGTGTCATAGGGCTGTGTCAGAGGGCTGTGTCAGAGGGCTGTGTCATAGGGCTGTGTCAGAGGGCTGTCAGAGGGCTGTGTCAGAGGGCTGTCAGAGGGCTGTGTCAGAGGGCTGTGTCAGAGGGCTGTGTCATAGGGCTGTGTCAGAGGGCTGTGTCAGAGGGCTGTGTCATAGGGCTGTGTCAGAGGGCTGTGTCAGAAGGCTGTGTCATAGTGTCAGAGGGATGTGTCATAGGGCTGTGTCAGAGGGCTGTGTCATAGGGCTGTGTCAGAGGGCTGTGTCAGAGGGCTGTGTCATAGGGCTGTGTCAGAGGGCTGTGTCAGAAGGCTGTGTCATAGTGTCAGAGGGATGTGTCATAGGGCTGTGTCAGAGGGGCTGTGTCATAGGGCTGTGTCAGAGGGCTGTGTCAGAGGGCTGTGTCATAGGGCTGTGTCAGAGGGCTGTGTCAGAAGGCTGTGTCATAGTGTCAGAGGGATGTGTCATAGGGCTGTGTCAGAGGGCTGTGTCAGAGGGCTGTGTCATAGGGCTGTGTCAGAGGGCTGTGTCAGAAGGCTGTGTCATAGTGTCAGAGGGCTGTGTCATAGTGTCAGAGGGCTGTGTCATAGGGCTGTGTCAGAGGGCTGTGTCAGAGGGCTGTGTCATAGGGCTGTGTCAGAGGGCTGTGTCAGAGGGCTGTGTCAGAGGGCTGTGTCATAGGGCTTGTGTCATAGGGCTGTGTCAGGGGCTGTGTCAGAGGGCTGTGTCAGAGGGCTGTGTCATAGTGTCAGAGGGCTGTGTCATAGGGCTGTGTCATAGGGCTGTGTCAGAGGGCTGTGTCAGAGGGCTGTGTCATAGGGCTGTGTCATAGGGCTGTGTCAGAGGGCTGTGTCAGAGGGCTGTGGTCAGAGGGCTGTGTCAGAGGGCTGTGTCAGAGGGCTGTGTCATAGGGCTGTGTCATAGGGCTGTGTCATAGGGCTGTGTCAGAGGGCTGTTGTCAGAGGGCTGTGTCAGAGGGCTGTGTCAGAGGGCTGTGTCATAGGGCTGTGTCAGAGGGCTGTGTCAGAGGGCTGTGTCAGAGGGCTGTGTCATAGGGCTGTGTCATAGGGCTGTGTCAGAGGGCTGGTCAGGGCAGAGGGCTGTGTCAGAGGCTGTGCTGTTCATAGGGCTGTGTCAGAGGGCTGTGTCAGAGGGCTGTGTCATAGGGTGTGTCATAGGGCTGTGTCAGAGGGCTGTGTCATAGGGCTGTGTCAGAGGGCTGTGTCAGAGGGCTGTGTCAGAGGGCTGTGTCATAGGGCTGTGTCAGAGGGCTGTGTAATAGTGTCAGAGGGCTGTGTCATAGGGCTGTGTCATAGGGCTGTGTCAGAGGGCTGTGTCAGAGGGCTGTGTCAGAGGGCTGTGTCAGAGGGCTGTGTCATAGGGCTGTGTCATAGGGCTGTGTCAGAGGGCTGTGTCATAGGGCTGTGTCAGAGGGCTGTGTCATAGGGCTGTGTCATAGGGTCTGGGAGGGCTGTTGTCAGAGGGCTGTGTCAGAGGGCTGTGTCAGAGGGCTGTGTCATAGGGTTTCTGTGTCAGAGGGCTGTGTCATAGGGCTGTGTCATAGGGCTGTGTCAGAGGGGTAGGCTGTGTCAGAGGGCTGTGTCAGAGGCTGTGTCATGGGCTGTTCATAGGGCTGTGTCAGAGGGCTGTGTCATAGTGTCAGAGGGCTTTGTCATAGGGCTGTGTCAGAGGGCTGTGTCAGAGGGCTGTGTCATAGGGCTGTGTCATAGTGTCAGAGGGGCTGTGTCATAGGGCTTGTGTCCTAGGGCTGTGTAGAGGGCTGTGTCAGAGGGCTGGGTGTCAGAGGGCTGTGTCAGAGGGCTGTGTCATAGGGCTGTGTCAGAGGGCTGTGTCATAGGTCCGTGTCAGAGGGCTGTGTCAGAGGGCTGTGTCAGAGGGCTGTGTCATAGTGTCAGAGGGCTGTGTCATAGGGCTGTGTCAGAGGGCTGTGTAATAGTGTCAGAGGGCTTGTGTCATAGGGCTGTGTCATAGGCTGTGTCAGAGGGATGTGGTCAGAGGGCTGTGTCAGAGGGCTGTGTCAGAGGGCTGTGTCAAGAGGGCTGTGTCAGAGGGCTGTGTCATAGTGTCAGAGGGCTGTGTCATAGGGCTGTGTCATAGGGCTGTGTCATAGGGCTGTGTCAGAGGGCTGTGTCATAGGGCTGTGTCAGAGGGCTGTGTCAGAGGGCTGTGTCAGAGGGCTGTGTCAGAGGGCTGTGTCAGAGGGCTGTGTCATAGGGCTGTGTCAGAGGGCTGTGTCAGAGGGCTGTGTCAGAGGGCTGTGTCAGAGGGCTGTGTCAGAGGGCTGTGTCAGAAGGCTGTGTCATAGGGCTGTGTCAGAGGGCTGTGTCAGAGGGCTGTGTCAGAGGGCTGTGTCAGAGGGCTGTGTCATAGTGTCAGAGGGCTGTGTCAGAGGGCTGTGTCATAGGGCTGTGTCAGAGGGCTGTGTCATAGGGCTGTGTCAGAGGGCTGTGTCAGAGGGCTGTGTCAGAGGGCTGTGTCAGAAGGCTGTGTCATAGGGCTGTGTCAGAGGGCTGTGTCAGAGGGCTGTGTCATAGGGCTGTGTCATAGGGCTGTGTCAGAGGGCTGTGTCATAGAGTCAGAGGGCTGTGTCATAGGGCTGTGTCATAGGGCTGTGTCAGAGGGCTGTGTCATAGGGCTGTGTCAGAGGGCTGTGTCAGAGGGCTGTGTCATAGGGCTGTGTCATAGGGCTGTGTCAGAGGGCTGTGTCAGAGGGCTGTGTCAGAGGGCTGTGTCATAGTGTCAGAGGGCTGTGTCAGAGGGCTGTGTCAGAGGGCTGTGTCATAGGGCTGTGTCAGAGGGCTGTGTCAGAGGGCTGTGTCAGAGGGCTGTGTCAGAGGGCTGTGTCAGAGGGCTGTGTCATAGTGTCAGAGGGCTGTGTCAGAGGGCTGTGTCATAGGGCTGTGTCAGAGGGCTGTGTCAGAGGGCTGTGTCAGAGGGCTGTGTCATAGGGCTGTGTCAGAGGGCTGTGTCAGAGGGCTGTGTCATAGTGTCAGAGGGCTGTGTCAGAGGGCTGTGTCAGAGGGCTGTGTCATAGGGCTGTGTCATAGGGCTGTGTCATAGGGCTGTGTCATAGGGCTGTGTCATAGGGCTTGTGTCAGAGGGCTGTGTCATAGGGCTGTGTCATAGGGCTGTGTCAGAGGGCTGTGTCATAGGGCTTGTGTCAGAGGGCTGTGTCATAGGGCTGTGTCATAGGGCTGTGTCAGAGGGCTGTGTCATAGGGCTGTGTCAGAGGGCTGTGTCGAGGGCTGTGTCAGAGGGCTGTGTCATAGGGCTGTGTCAGAGGGCTGTGTCAGAGGGCTGTGTCATAGGGCTGTGTCAGAGGGCTGTGTCAGAGGGCTGTGTCATAGTGTCAGAGGGCTGTGTCATAGGGCTGTGTCATAGGGCTGTGTCAGAGGGCTGTGTCATAGGGCTGTGTCAGAGGGCTGTGTCATAGGGCTGTGTCATAGGGCTGTGTCAGAGGGCTGTGTCAGAGGGCTGTGTCAGAGGGCTGTGTCATAGGCGTGTCAGAGGGCTGTGTCAGAGGGCTGTGTCATAGGGCGTGTCGAGGGCTGTGTCAGAGGGCTGTGTCATAGTGTCAGAGGGCTGTGTCAGAGGGCTGTGTCAGAGGGCTGTGTCATAGGGCTGTGTCATAGGGCTGTGTCATAGGGCTGTGTCAGAGGGCTGTGTCATAGGGCTGTGTCATAGGGCTGTGTCATAGGGCTGTGTCAGAGGGCTGTGTCATAGGGCTGTGTCATAGGGCTGTGTCATAGGGCTGTGTCAGAGGGCTGTGTCATAGGGCTGTGTCAGAGGGCTGTGTCATAGTGTCAGAGGGCTGTGTCAGAGGGCTGTGTCATAGTGTCAGAGGGCTGTGTCATAGGGCTGTGTCATAGTGTCAGAGGGCTGTGTCATAGGGCTGTGTCAGAGGGCTGTGTCATAGTGTCAGAGGGCTGTGTCATAGGGCTGTGTCAGAGGGCTGTGTCATAGTGTCAGAGGGCTGTGTCATAGGGCTGTGTCATAGGGCTGTGTCAGAGGGCTGTGTCATAGGGCTGTGTCATAGGGCTGTGTCAGAGGGCTGTGTCATAGTGTCAGAGGGCTGTGTCAGAGGGCTGTGTCATAGGGCTGTGTCAGAGGGCTGTGTCAGAGGGCTGTGTCAGAGGGCTGTGTCAGAGGGCTGTGTCAGAGGGCTGTGTCAGAGGGCTGTGTCAGAGGGCTGTGTCAGAAGGCTGTGTCAGAGGGCTGTGTCAGAAGGCTGTGTCATAGGGCTGTGTCAGAGGGCTGTGTCAGAAGGCTGTGTCAGAGGGCTGTGTCAGAGGGCTGTGTCCCTCCTACAATAAGAATCAATCCTTCCTTGACCGGCAAATTAATTGTGACAGACTTTCAATGTCTTTCAACTACTAAAACCCCCATAAAATTGTTTTAATATTTATTTATTTATGTATTGATACTTTACTACATGTATATGTTTAAAACCCAATCAGGATCCTTTTTCTATTTCTGTTGTATATATATATATATAGGGGACAGTGGGGAGGGGAGGGGACAGTGGGGATGTATAGGAGACGGGGATATATAGGGGACAGTGGGGATATATAGGGGACAGTGGGGAGGGCTGGGGACAGTGGGGATATATAGGAGACGGGAATATATAGGGGAGAGTGGGGATATATAGGGGACAGTGGGGATATATAGGGGACAGTGGGGATATATAGGGGACAGGGGATATATAGGGGACGGGGGATATATAGGGGACGGGATATATAGGGGACAGTGGGGATGTATAGGGGACAGTGGGGATATATAGGGGACAGTGGGGATATATAGGGGACAGTGGGGATATATAGGGGACAGTGGGGATATATAGGGGACAGTGGGGATAAATAGGGGACAGGGGATATATAGGGGACGGGGGGATATATAGGGGACGGGATATATAGGGGACAGTGGGGATGTATAGGGGACAGTGGGGAGGGATGGAGATATATAGGGGACAGTGGGGAGAGATGGGCACAGTGGGGATATATAGGGGAGAGTGGGGATATATAGGGGACAGTGGGGATATATAGGGTACAGTGGGGGGTGTATAGGAGACGGGGATATATAGGGGACAGTGGGGATGTATAGGGGACAGTGGGGATATATAGGGGACAGTGGGGATGTATAGGGGACAGTGGGGATGTATAGGGGACAGTGGGGATATATAGGGGACAGGGGATATATAGGGGGACGGGGGATATATAGGGGACGGGGATATATAGGGGACGGGGATATATAGGGGACAGTGGGGATGTATAGGGGATGGGGGATGTATAGGGGACAGTGGGGATGTATAGGGGACAGTGGGGAAGGATGGGGACAGTGGGGAGGGATGGAGATATATAGGGGACAGTGGGGAGAGATGGGGACAGTGGGGAGGGCTGGGGACAGTGGGGAGGGCTGGGGATATTTAGGGGACAGTGGGGATATATAGGGGACAGTGGGGATGTATAGGGGACAGTGGGGAGGGATGGGGACAATGGGGAGGGCTGGGGACAGTGGGGATGTATAGGGGACAGTGGGGATGTATAGGGGACAGTGGGGAGGGACGGGGATATTTAGGGGACAGTGGGGATTATAGGGGACAGTGGGGAGGGATGGGGATATTTAGGGGACAGTGGGGATATATAGGGGACAGTGGGGATGTATAGGGGACAGTGGGGAGGGATGGGGACAGTGGGGAGGGATGGGGATATTTAGGGGACAGTGGGGAGAGATGGGGACAGTGGGGAGGGCTGGGGACAGTGGGGAGGGACGGGGATATATAGGGGACCAGTGGGGATATATAGGGGACAGTGGGGAGGGCTGGGGACAGTGGGGAGGGCTGGGAACAGTGCGGAGGGACTGGGATATATAGGGGACAGTGGGGATATATAGGGGACAGTGGGGAGGGCTGGGGACAGTGGGGAGGGATGGGGATATATAGGGTCAGTGGGGAGGGCTGGGGACAGTGGGGAGGGATGGGGACAGTGGGGATGTATAGGGGACAGTGGGGATATATAGGGGACAGTGGGGATGTATAGGGGACAGTGGGGAGGGATGGGGACAGTGGGGAGGGATGGGGATATTTAGGGGACAGTGGGGAGAGATGGGGACAGTGGGGGAGGGCTGGGGACAGTGGGGAGGGACGGGGATATATAGGGGACAGTGGGGATATATAGGGGACAGTGGGGAGGGCTGGGGACAGTGGGGAGGGACAGGGGATATATAGGGGGACAGTGGGGAGGGATGGGGACAGTGGGGGAGGGAGGGGATATATAGGGGACAGTGGGGAGGCCTGGGGACAGTGGGGAGGGCTGGGGACATTGGGGATGTATAGGGGACAGTGGGGATATATAGGGGACAGTGGGGATATATAGGGGGACAGTGGGGATATATAGGGGACAGTGGGGATATATAGGGGACAGTGGGGGATATATAGGGGTCAGTGGGGATATATAGGGGTCAGTGGGGATATATAGGGGACAGTGGGGAGGGATGGGGACAGTGGGGAGGGATGGGGATATATAGGGGACAGTGGGGAGGGCTGGGGACAGTGGGGAGGGCTGGGGACAGTGGGGATGTATAGGGGACAGTGGGGATATATAGGGGACAGTGGGGATATATAGGGGACAGTGGGGATATATAGGGGACAGTGGGGATATATAGGGGACAGTGGGGATATATAGGAGACAGTGGGGAGGGCTTGGGACAGTGGGGAGGGCTGGGGATATATAGGGGACAGTGGGGAGAGATGGGGACAGTGGGGAGGGCTGGGGATATATAGGGGACAGTGGGGATGTATAGGGGACAGTGGGGAGAGATGGGGACAGTGGGGAGGGCTGGGGATATATAGCGTTTTACCACAAAACATGATTATTTGGCTCTCTAAAATAAAATTATCTTGCAATATATTTCAAATAAATCATGTCAGTCTTTTCATTAGCCCATGTCATGGTAAGATTCATCATGTCTCTTTTCACTGGCCCATGTCATGGTAAGATTCATCATGTCTCTTTTCACTGGCCCATGTCATGGTAAGATTCATCATGTCTCTTTTCACTGGCCCATGTCATGGTAAGATTCATCATGAAAGTCTTTTCACTGGCCCATGTCATGGTAAGATTCATCATGTCTCTTTTCACTGGCCCATGTCATGGTAAGATTCATCATGTCTCTTTTCACTGGCCCATGTCATGGTAAGATTCATCATGAAAGTCTTTTCACTGGCCCATGTCATGGTAAGATTCATCATGAAAGTCTTTTCACTGGCCCATGTCATGGTAAGATTCATCATGTCTCTTTTCACTGGCCCATGTCATGGTAAGATTCATCATGAAAGTCTTTTCACTGGCCCATGTCATGGTAAGATTCATCATGTCTCTTTTCACTGGCCCATGTCATGGTAAGATTCATCATGTCTCTTTTCACTGGCCCATGTCATGGTAAGATTCATCATGAAAGTCTTTTCACTGGCCCATGTCATGGTAAGATTCATCATGAAAGTCTTTTCACTGGCCCATGTCATGGTAAGATTCATCATGTCAGTCTTTTCACTGGCCCATGTCATGGTAAGATTCATCATGTCAGTCTTTTCACTGGCCCATGTCATGGTAAGATTCATCATGTCTCTTTTCACTGGCCCATGTCATGGTAAGATTCATCATGTCTCTTTTCCCTAGCCCATGTCATGGTAAGATTCATCATGTCTCTTTTCACTGGCCCATGTCATGGTAAGATGAATCATGTCAGTCTTTTCACTGGCCCATGTCATGGTAAGATTCATCATGTCAGTCTTTTCACTGGCCCATGTCATGGTAAGATTCATCATGTCAGTCTTTTCACTGGCCCATGTCATGGTAAGATGAATCATGTCAGTCTTTTCACTGGCCCATGTCATGGTAAGATTCATCATGTCAGTCTTTTCACTGGCCCATGTCATGGTAAGATTCATCATATCTCTTTTCACTGGCCCATGTCATGGTAAGATTCATCATGTCTCTTTTCACTGGCCCATGTCATGGTAAGATGAATCATGTCAGTCTTTTCACTGGCCCATGTCATGGTAAGATTCATCATGTCAGTCTTTTCACTGGCCCATGTCATGGTAAGATTCATCATGTCTCTTTTCACTGGCCCATGTCATGGTAAGATTCATCATGTCAGTCTTTTCACTGGCCCATGTCATGGTAAGATTCATCATGTCTCTTTTCACTGGCCCATGTCATGGTAAGATTCATCATGTCTCTTTTTCACTGGCCCATGTCATGGTAAGATTCATCATGTCAGTCTTTTCACTGGCCCATGTCATGGTAAGATTCATCATGTCAGTCTTTTCACTGGCCCATGTCATGGTAAGATTCATCATGTCTCTTTTCACTGGCCCATGTCATGGTAAGATTCATCATGTCTCTTTTCACTGGCCCATGTCATGGTAAGATTCATCATGTCTCTTTTCACTGGCCCATGTCATGGTAAGATTCATCATGTCAGTCTTTTCACTGGCCCATGTCATGGTAAGATTCATCATGTCAGTCTTTTCACTGGCCCATGTCATGGTAAGATTCATCATGTCTCTTTTCACTAGCCCATGTCATGGTAAGATTCATTATGTCTCTTTTCACTGGCCCATGTCATGGTAAGATTCATCATGTCTCTTTTCACTGGCCCATGTCATGGTAAGATTCATCATGTCAGTCGCTGTTCCCTTTCTCCTGTGTTCTGAGAGAGCGAGACTATCCTTTGGGTAATATTTGCCACAAGCCAACATTGTCTCCACAATTTTCTCCATTGGTCAATTTCAAGAAATATTTCCAACGAACGACCTTTTTTTCCGTAACCCCAAATGTTGCATAACGCTGTGAGAAAATGTCCCCTGTTATCTGCAGAGGGACAGGTGAGACACACACAGGGAGGAGGAGTATGCAGATTCAGACCCGTGGTTCCTGTATAAAATACCCTCAGTGCGCCTTTACTCCGTCACGCTGAAGACATGAACTGTCTACTGATCCTCTCCTGCCTTGCCTTCGCCGGCGCAGCCTACGGTGAGAAAATGTCCACGTGTCTGCCAATGTCTGCCTTTACATGAGTTGTAGGATAACCTCAGGGTGCTTTTTTAGTCGTTCAGTTTTTATTCTTTAGTTTTTTTAATCCTTTTATGTTTGCTGTGTGGTAAATATATATTTTTATTGTTTTTATTCATTTTTTCCCCCCTGTGAAGCACATTGTGTTGCATTCCATGTCTAAAAATCTACTGTAGAAATAAAGCTTGATTTGATTTATTTATCGGGTAAAATAAATATTTGACTTGAGTGACTGCTCTACTCAATATCATTTCAAGTGGTACTACACTAGGGCAACATTGTGTTTATATTCTGTATAGAGGAAACTGCCGACTGTTAGAATCTCTGTTAGAGCAGCCAAACCAGACCCCCTAATCTCTGTTAGAGCAGCCAAACCAGACCCCCTAATCTCTGTCTCTGTCATCAGGCTGTGGCTCCCCCGCCATCCAGCCTGTGGTGTCTGGTTACGCCCGCATCGTCAACGGTGAGGAGGCTGTGCCCGGCTCCTGGCCCTGGCAGGTGTCCCTCCAGGACTACACTGGATTCCACTTCTGCGGCGGCTCTCTGATCAACGAGAACTGGGTTGTGACAGCCGCCCACTGCAGCGTGAAGTGGGTGCTGGCTGCCGAGCCATAACCTTCATAAGTGTAGCAACATGCTAACTGGCTAAAAGCTAGCTAATGCTAACTAGCTAAAAATAATACTAGCTAAAAGCTGGATAATGCTAGTGCTAATGCTACTTAGCTGAAAGGTGGCTAGCATATGGTTAACGTAGCTAAATTATGTTTATTTTGTGAAACTATTTCAGGACCTCTCACCGTGTGATCCTGGGAGAGCACGATCGCTCGTCCAACGCTGAGGACATCCAGACCATCAAGGTTGGCCAGGTAAACTTCCACAAACAACTATTACTACAACTTTTAACATCTATACTTTTATTTTTTTGAAGTAAAGATAAAAGATCAGTGAAAGTTCCACCTGGAAGTCACATCGGCTCAAATGATCAGTTCATGATCTGTTTTCGGTGAATTAAAACATTGAATCTTAAAATCTCTAATGTTTGTCGCCTTGTGCCCCCTTACTAGGTGTTCAAGCACCCCAAGTACAACGGCTTCACTATCAACAACGACATCACCCTGATCAAGCTGGCCACCCCCGCCGTCCTGGGAACCCGTGTTTCCCCCGTGTGCGTCGCTGAGACCAACGATGACTTCGCCGGTGGCATGACGTGTGTGACCTCCGGTTGGGGTCTGACCCGCTACAACGGTAACCAATCGCTACAGCTTTTCCCATCAAGATCTTTCCAATCACCAGAGGTCTCATTGTAAAGTCAGACATACCTTGGGTCGTTTTTCTTGACTAGCAGAACTGTTCGGTCTAGTTGAAAGATTCTGTTTCAATTGGCTCAGTCAATTTGAAATATTCAATTTCAGTTGGCTCAATCTATTTGAAAAATGATGTTTTCAGTTGGGTTTCAGTCTTGCATTGCTTAGTAGTCTTTTAACTATGTGAGAAAGATGGTGATTGGCTGACCGGTTCTGTAGTGTTACCTGACCCTTTGGTGTCCTCTGGTTCCAGCTCCCGACACCCCCGCCCTGCTGCAGCAGGCTGCTCTTCCCCTGCTGACCAAGGCTCAGTGCCAGAAGTTCTGGGGCTCCAAGATCACCGACCTCATGATCTGCGCTGGAGCCGATGGCGCCTCTTCCTGCATGGTGAGTAACACAAACCATAGGGTTGCAAAATTCAGGCAAACTTCCAAAACATTCCTAGGGTTTCCAGAATTCCTAGCTGGAAGATTCCCGGATTTTTTGCAAGCCTACACAAACCATATGGCACACTGACGCATTGTTACAGGCCATGACACTGAACCTACCACCGTCGGACTAATGGTGGTCACACTGACGCACTGTTACAGGCCATGACACTGAACCTACCACCGTCGGACTAATGGTGGTCACACTGACGCACTGTTACAGGCCATGACACTGAACCTACCACCGTCTGACTAATGGTGGTCACACTGACGCACTGTTACAGGCCATGACACTGAACCTACCACCGTCTGACTAATGGTGGTCACACTGACGCACTGTTACAGGCCATGACACTGAACCTACCACCGTCTGACTAATGGCAGAGTTCAATCTGGACTTTTACAGTTATTTGCACTGCCTTAAAACGTCATTGCATCGATAATAGCTTGGCGTTTCCTTAGTTCTTCACTTTTTGGAAACAGCTGAGCACAAACTCTGAACATAGAAAGTGATCACCAGAGAGAGACTGCAATTTGACAGACTCTAACTCTTTCTATACTCCTTTCTGTGTTTCAGGGTGACTCTGGTGGCCCCCTGGTCTGTGAGAAGGCTGGTGCCTGGACCCTGGTCGGTATTGTGTCCTGGGGCAGTGGAACCTGCACCCCCACCATGCCCGGAGTGTACGCCCGCGTCACTGAGCTCCGCTCCTACATCGACCAGACCATCGCCTCCAACTAAGTCTTCAGTTTCATCTTCATAATAAATAAAAGTAGTTTCTAGTAACGTATTTGTTCCTTGGTGTTTCTTGAAACGTGGGTTTTGATAGTTAAAGCAGCAATCAGCAGTTGAAAGAATAACAAAGCAAATCAAATCAAATCAAATCAAATCAAATGTTATTGGTCACATGCGCCGAATACAACAGGTGCAGACATTACAGTGAAATGCTTACTTACAGCCCTTAACCAACAGTGCATTTATTTTAAACAAACAAAAAAAAAAAAGTAAGAATAAAACAACAACAAAAAAAGTGTTGAGAAAAAAAGAGCAGAAGTAAAATAAAGTGACAGTAGGGAGGCTATTATCGTATCTGAAGATTATGCCTTTGTTAAATGTTTTGGAGGAACAAAGAATGTTGTTTTATGATCTTAGTTCAAATGTAGCGTTGGGAGGGTGATGCCCCAGGGGAGACTGGTGATTGGCCAGAAGAGGGGAGTCACTCCTCTTTTTGCATTGTTTATAAATAGGGGGTAAACGATGAGACGGCAGAACGGCCATATCAATCTGGGGAGCCGTTCTCCGGACATCGCGAGTCTGTATCTATGCTGTAAACTCGTGATTTTAATAAAAGCCTCTAACACGATGCAGCATAGCGGACTTTTTGTTGACAGCAATAATTGCCACCATTCATCATATACGACATAATGGCGCCCAACGTGGGGCTGGGTTTGCGTCTCCTCTGTGTTTCAGTCAACCGCCAGGCTAACTCTCTCTCTGAAGCATGGAAAAGGGTGAGTGTTCTTACCGCTTCAGAGGTTGTTAGATTGGATATGACTTGTGTACACTGAGGGGATGTTCCATTATGACCTGGCCTCGGTGGCGTTGTTGCTGGTCGACTGGAGTCTGCTAAAATTTACTCCATCAAAAACGGCAGTTAATTGGAATGTAGAGCATTAAACGGTAGGATTTAAGTATTGAAAGTGTATGGTCCATTGGTAATGGGGGACAATGGTTGGTAAATTCAGATATGCGCATTCTTTAGGGCACTGGACCGCTTGAAGACCCCGAGGGGGCCATTTTAGATAATGGGCTGGCAAACCCGTGTGTACGTTAGAAGGTATATTCGTTGAGTTTTTGAAGAGAACTCGGGTTGGTGGAATTTATCTGATTGTGATCCGGATTTGACTCTCATTCGACGGGGTGTTTGATTAGGTCTGATTTCTCGGTGTAATTGTCATTAATTCTCGGCAACAAAAACGGTAGGAGAAATAGGTTTAAAATAATTAGGCCAGTGCAGGGTGGGGGATTGTGTAGTAAGCCGCAGTTAGCTAGAGGCTAATGCTAATGTCAATGCTAAATGGGAGTGTGTTTCATGCTACATGGTACATCGTGGCTAGAGGCTAAAGGCTAATTGTGTTGCGTGCTGCATGCTAACGTATCCTTAGAGATTCCATTGCGATGGATTAAAGTCTCTTAAACTTGTCACTGTCTGTAAGTCAGGTTGTATGTTTTGTGAGCGCTGTTAAATGTTGGTTGACTAGGAGGGGAACGAAAGGTACAGCTGGACTGTTATCCATTTAGTGGAGGTGAAAACGGGTTTTTGAATGGATGTGCGCATGCGTTTAATTTTGCGACACTACACTACAGAAAGGGGAGTTTATGGCACGAGATTAGGGAACGTTTTGTTTTACGGCACTAAACGACACCACGAGGGGATGCTAAAACTCAAGCATGAGGTTTAAAATGATATTTGCGCATGCGTGGGATTCTGCAAAACAACACATTGGTTAAACTGCAGGGGGAGACAGAGGAACACAGACGACGGAACAAATACGCATAAAGAGATT
>LR778284.1:5263709-5293615 GCA_902810595.1 Coregonus sp. 'balchen'
CGGGATTGCAGTTGAGGTTACATTAAAAGTACATAGCAACTGATCAATGCTGTTTTAAGATTCTGCACAGATGTATAGTAACAATTGTGATGATCTCCACGTACCTGCGACGTTTGCATGCTGTCTTGAACACACAGGCTTTCTAAGAAGACATTTATAGTTACAGAAGGCTAACCTCAAAATGTGACCATGGATGTGTCACTCATTTGAATAAATACTGTTACATTAGACAGCCTTGACTCTAGGCCATTTACTGTCACGACTTCCGCCGATGGAAGATACAGTAGAATGTTCTAGAATAGAATGCGGTATATACATATGAGATGAGTAGTGGAAGATATGTAAACATTATTAGAAGTGACTAGTGTTGTCACGACTTCCGCCGAGGCTGCCTCCCCTCCTTGTTCGGGCAGGTTTCGGCGTTCGGCGTCACCGGCTTACTAGCTACTGCCGATCCGTTTATCATCACTCCATTTGTCTTGTCTTCAATCACACACACACACCTGGTCCTTATTCCCTCGTTAATCATCGTATAAGTGTTCCCTCTGCTTCCTAGTCTGTGTGGGTGATTGTTTATTTGTGGAGGTTAGTGAAGCTCGGTGGAGCTCGTGTATTTTGTATCGACGGGAGTATTTTCCCGTGTGCCTGTTTTGTGCCCTGCAGTGTTTGATGCATTTCTGTGTAAACCTGTATTTTTGCGGATTAAAGCCTGTTATTCTGTGATTTACCCTCCTGCGCCTGACTCCTTCAACACCACCTCATCACATGTACTGTATTACTAAAGTACTATTGAATTGTGTTTGGTTGTCAACGCAGCCAAATATCAACGTTTAAAAGATATCTAATACTTGGATAGTTTCATCTGAGCCACTGGCTTTCATCCTGTTCTTACATTTCCATTTTTGGTTTAGTTGGAGACGTGAATCCAACATATAATTTGTTAACAGGTGTCGACAGGTTAATAGGCAATTTACTGTATTTCAAAAGTGTAATTTACTTGTGTTTGGTTGTCAACACAACCAAAAATCAACATTTGAAGGAGATGCATATTTTGTGCCACTGATTTAGTCTGGCTTTAATTCCAGTTTGTCTACAAATGATTAATTGATATGTTGGATTAACGTCTTCATTTCAACCAAGAATCAAAGTTAAAGAACAGGACTAAATCAAATTAAACTTTATTTTTTTTAAAGTGCATTGGTTGAGATGGAGACATGAATCCAACATATTAATGACTCAATTTAAATCAACCACAGCTTGAAACCTTAGGCCTAAATGTATTGTCTATTTTTAGTTTAACTCTAGGTTGAATTGAAACAAAAGCTGTTGCTGACTTTGCAAATGGTACACAGGCCTAAATAGTATCATTGATGATATATGACGAAGTATGGTTACATTTCATTGGCTCTTTTAAACCCATCCTTTGGAATGACTTTGATAGCAACTGTGAATATACTGTATTTAGTTATTAAGGGGTCTTTCAATAATCATTCTCATGATAGTTGTTTGTTTGTTTGTTTATTAGGATCCCCATTAGCTATTGCAGAAGTAGCAGCTACTCTTCCTGGGGTCCACAAAATACACAAAACATGACAAGTGACATGACAGGTTGTGTAACTCATGGACCGTCAGAGGTCTTGTTTTGTTAAGTCTTAGTTGTTGAACTGAAGGACCATCAGAGGTCTTGTTTACTGTTTAATGCAGTGAGGGAAATGACTGTACATCATCTGACAGTAAGCCTATTGTACTTCAAACTGCTGTGAAACATTGTGCCTTTGAATTGAGAGCAGTCGTCTAATGACTGAAGTTGTAACCAATGTGATGCTGAGAATCAGCGGTGGAACACTGGTGGATCAGTCTTTGGAGGTCGAGAGGGAGGATTTGCGTCTGTTCTTTCATCAGTTTGTGGGATCTTTGAGGCCAGCTGAGGTTATTATTTCACCCTGGAGAAGTTTTGTGAAGAAAAGTAGGTCTAACTTCAGCTATAGGCTTAAAAAAATAGTTCAAAGGCTTAAAGGCCCAGTGCAGTCAACATTCTGTTATTCCTGTATTTTATGTCAAACTGTACAACAGCTGATGAAACTAACAGTGTTAAAGTCTGACTTTTAAAAAAAAATCAGTGTTATTTCCTGATAGTTGCCGGTTGAAAAGACAATCTACACTGGACCTTCTAATCAGCAGGTTTGCATGGCTGGGAGTTTCGGCTCTCCGTGGTGACGTCACCATGCGGTAAATTGGTTAATAGACCAATAACAAAGGAAGTTGCTTTCGGTGTTAGATCTTTATTCAACATGAAATAGGAAGTAGCTTTCAGTGTTAGATCTTTATTCAACATGAAATAGGAAGTAGCTTTCGGTGTTAGATCTTTATTCAACATGAAATAGGAAGTAGCTTTCGGTGTTAGATCTTTATTCAACATGAAATAGGAAGTAGCTTTCAGTGTTTAGATCTTTATTCAACATGAAATAGGAAGTAGCTTTCGGTGTTAGATCTTTATTTCAACATGAAATAGGAAGTAGCTTTCGGTGTTAGATCTTTATTCAACATGAAATAGGAAGTAGCTTTCGGTGTTAGATCTTTATTCAACATGAAATAGGAAGTAGCTTTCAGTGTTAGATCTTTATTCAACATGAAATAGGAAGTAGCTTTCAGTGTTAGATCTTTATTCAACATGAAATAGGAAGTAGCTTTCAGTGTTAGATCTTTATTCAACATGAAATAGGAAGTAGCTTTCAGTGTTAGATCTTTATTCAACATGAAATAGGAAGTAGCTTTCGGTGTTAGATCTTTATTCAACATGAAATAGGAAGTAGCTTTCGGTGTTAGATCTTTATTCAACATGAAATAGGAAGTAGCTTTCAGTGTTAGATCTTTATTCAACATGAAATAGGAAGTAGCTTTCAGTGTTAGATCTTTATTCAACATGAAATAGGAAGTAGCTTTCAGTGTTAGATCTTTATTCAACATGAAATAGGAAGTAGCTTTCAGTGTTAGATCTTTATTCAACATGAAATAGGAAGTAGCTTTCAGTGTTAGATCTTTATTCAACATGAAATAGGAAGTAGCTTTCAGTGTTAGATCTTTATTCAACATGGAATTGAAAGTGAACCCATTACTGCTGGTGATACATAGCAGTCTGACAGTTATGACAACCTTAGTTGGAGGTGATGGTCTGGTCGATGTAGGAGCGGAGCTCGGTGACGCAGCGTGTACTCCGAGCATCGTGGGGGTGCAGGTACCACTGCCCCAGGACACAATACCAACCAGGGTCCAGGCACCAGCCTTCTCACAGACCAGGGGGCCACCAGAGTCACCTGAAAAAAAGAATTCATGTTCATTTAGTTACAGTTTTTTAGACAAGCATCCCATGGGTGGATTTATTGGGGGGTGGGGGTTTAAGGGCCTTTTAAAATTAAATGCCCTGGAATTTTTTAAAAAACCCCGATTCCAAAGATTTTTAAACCAACCAAAAAGGGTTTTGGCATTTTGGTTTTTTTTTACCGGGGGCCCCCAAACAAATTTTCCCCCTCCCCCTTTTTTCCCCCGGGGGGCCCCTTTTTCACCTTTTTCACCCCCGATAAGGGGAAAGGGGAAAAAAAAGAAAACGGGGGGAAGTGGCCACCTGCGGAAAGGCGGGGAGGGGCCCCCCCTTTTTGGGTCTGTTGGGGGGAAATTCGGTGAGGGCACAGGGGAAAACCTCCAAGGGGGGGTCTGGGGGGGAAAAGAAAAAAACCCCGGGAAACCCCCCCCCCTCCCCCCCTCCAAATTAAAAGACTCTTTAAAAAACCAAAAGAAAACTATTTTTCAAAAAGAAACCCAAAGAAAAGAACTTTTCCATCCAAATCTTTTTTTTCCCCCTTCCCCCTCGTCCGGGTTTCCTTTGGCCCATTGTAATGAATTTTTTTTTTAAACTTGGGAGAAAAAAAATCCCTTTAAAAAAAAAAAACCTAAAAAAAAGGGTATTTTTCCCGAACCCTTTTTTTGGGGGGAAAACTAAATAAAAAATTTTTTGGGGGGGGGGTTTGGGGCCCCCGGGGGAGGGCCCCAAAATTTTTCCCCCGGGGGGCCCCGTTTCCCCCCCCGGGGGCCCGTTTTTCCCGGGCCCTTTCCACTTTTGGAGGCCCCCCCGGGGGGGGGTTTCCGGGGTCCCCCCTGTGGGGGAAAAAAACCCCCCTAATTTTGGGGGGGGCCGCCCCGGGGGGGGCCCAAATTTGGGGGGGGTTTTTTTTTTGAGGTTTTTTTATGTTTTGAACCTTTCCCCCCGGGGGTTTAAAGGGGGGCGATGCCCCCCTTTTGGGCCCTAATAGGAAAACCGTTTGGCAATTGGGGGGATTTTTCCTAAGGGGGGAACCCCAAAAACGTTTTTTGTTTTTTTTCGTTTGGGAGAAAAAAAAAGCACCCCCCCTTGTTAAAGGGAAAAAAATGTGACGTAAAAATGAAAAAACCCCGGGGGAATGCTGGGAAAAGGGGGGTTCTCCTTTAAAAAGTTTACTTCTTCCTCTCTTCTTTAAAGGGTTTTTTTTTAAAAATTTTTTTTCAATTTTTTTTCCTTTTTTAAATTTTTAAAAACTTAAGGTGTTTGGGTTTTTGGGGGGGTTTGGGGATTTTGCACTCCCTAAACCCCAAGCTTTTGTAAAAAACCTTTTAAAACACTGGCCCCTTATTTTTTTTTACCGCTTAAAAAAGTGGTCACGTTTCCAAAACCAAAGTTTTTCCTTTTAAAATTGGATTATTAAAAATGGGTTTGGCATTTTACCGAAGGGTTTAAAATTACACCCCCCTTTTCCCCCCCCCCCTTAGGCCACTAGAAGGTTTTCAATGGCAGGTTGGATGAAAAAGCGCGCACTGCCCCGACTCCCCTCTTTTTTGGGGGGTTTTTTAAGCGGAAAGTTTTAAAACCCTCCCCGGGTGTGGGGAAAAAAAAAGGTTTCCCCCGGGGGAAACGAAAAACCACAAATTTTTCCCGGTTTTGAAACCCTCCCAACCATTTAATTTTTTTAACCCCCGCAAAAGGGTTTTAAACTTATAAAGGGGGTTAGGAAAAAGGGCCCCGAGTTTAGGGGTACTGAATGGGGGCCCCCCCTTGAACCACTCACAACCGAGTTCCAAACTGCCTCTGGAAGCAACGTCAGCGCAAGAGCTGTTAGTCGGGAGCTTCATGAAATGGGTTTCCATGACCGAGCAGACGCACGCAATGCCAAGCGTCAGCTGGAGTGGCGTAAAGCTTGCCGCCACTGGACTCTGGGTTTGGCGAATCTGGGTTTGGCGGATGGCAGGAAAACGCTACCTGCCCCACAATGCATAGTACCAACTGTAACGTTTGGTGGAGGAGGAATAATCTTAATGCTACAAAGACATTCTAGACGATTCTGTGCTTCCAACTTTGTGTCAACAGTTTGAGGAAGGCCCTTTCCTGTTTCAGATTCCAAACTCTCCACCATGGCCAAGACCAAAGAGCTCTCCAAGGATGTCAGGGACAAGATTATAGACCTACACAAGGCTGGAATGGGCTGCAAGACCATCGCCAAGCAGCTTGGTGAGAAGGTGACAACAGTTGGTGCGATTATTCGCAAATGGAAGAAACACAAAATAACTGTCAATCTCCCTCGGCCTGGGGCTCCATGCAAGATCTCACCTTGTGGAGTTGCAATGATCATGAGAACAGCGAGGAATCAGCCCAGAACTACTTGTCAATGATCTCAAGGCAGCTGGGACCATAGTCACCAAGAAAACAATAGGTAACACACTACGCCGTGAAGGACTGAAATCCTGCAGCGCCCGCAAGGTCCCCCTGCTCAAGAAAGCACATATACAGGCCCGTCTGAAGTTTGCCAATGAACATCTGAATGATTCAGAGGAGAACTAGGTGAAAGTGTTGTGGTCAGATGAGACCAAAATGGAGCTCTTTGGCATCAACTCAACTCGCCGTGTTTGGAGGAGGAATGCTGCCTATGACCCCAAGAACACCATCCCCACCGTCAAACATGGAGGTGGAAACATTATGCTTTGGGGGTGTTTTTCTGCTAAGGGGACAGGACAACTTCACAGCATCAAAGGGACGATGGATGGGGCCATGTACCGTCAAATCTTGGGTGAGAACCTCCTTCCCTCAGCCAGGGCATTGAAAATGGGTCGTGGATGGGTATTCCAGCATGACAATGACCCCAAAACACACGGCCCAGGCAACAAAGGAGTGGCTCAAGAAGAAGCACATTAAGGTCCTGAGTGGCCTAGCCAGTATCCAGCCTTAATCCCATAGAAAATCTGTGGAGGGAGCTGAAGGTTCGAGTTGCCAAACGTCAGCCTCGCACTTATGACTTGGAGAATATCTGCAAAGTGGAGTGCTCACAATCCCTACTGATTATGTGTGCAAACCTGGTGCCAACGACAAGAAACGTCGAACCTCTGTTATTGCCACAAGGGTTTTTTGCCACCAAGTACTAAGTCATGTTTTGCAGAGGGTCCATACTATTTCCCTCTTAAAATGCAAATCAATTTATCCCATTTTTGACATGCGTTTTTCTGGATTGTGTTTGTTGTTATTCGTCTTTCACTGTCAAATAACCTTACCATTAAATTAATAGACTGATAATTTATTTGTCAGTGGGCAAACGTACAAAATCAGCAGGGGATCAAATACTTTTTTCCCTCACTGTATTTGTATTGTGGTACTTGTTCAATGGGGGTGTTGTTAGCTATGAGGGTGTGTTGTTAGCGATGAGGGGGTGTTGTTAGCAATGAGGGTGTGTTGTTAGAAGAGGTATGTTGTTAGGAGAGGGTGTGTTGTTAGCAATAAGGGGGTGTTGTTAGCAATGAGGGTGTGTTGTTAGCAATGAGGGGGTGTTGTTAGCAGTGAGGGGGTGTTGTTAGCAATGAGGGTGTGTTGTTAGGGATGAGGGTGTGTTGTTAGCTGTGAGGGGTGTTGTTAGCAATGAGGGTGTGTTGTTAGCAATGAGGGGGTGTTGTTAGGGAGGGGGTGTGTTGTTAGCAATGAGGGGGTGTTGTTAGCAATGAGGGTGTGTTGTTAGCAATGAGGGGTGTTGTTAGGGTTGAGGGGGTGTTGTTAGCAATGAGGGGGTGTTGTTAGCAATGAGGGTGTGTTGTTAGCGATGAGGGTGTGTTGTTAGCAATGAGGGTGTGTTGTTAGCGATGAGGGTGTGTTGTTAGCAATGAGGGTGTGTTGTTAGCAATGAGGGTGTGTTGTTAGCGATGAGGGTCTGTTGTTAGCGATGAGGGTGTGTTGTTAGCAATGAGGGGGTGTTGTTAGCGATTAGGGTGTGTTGTTAGCGATTAGGGTGTGTTGTTAGCAATGAGGGTGTGTTGTTAGTGATGAGGGTGTGTTGTTAGCAATGAGGGGGTGTTGTTAGCAATGAGGGTGTGTTGTTAGGGATGAGGGTGTGTTGTTAGTGATGAGGGTGTGTTGTTAGTGATGAGGGTGTGTTGTTAGCGATTAGGGTGTGTTGTTAGCTATGAGGGTGTGTTGTTAGTGATGAGGGTGTGTTGTTAGCGATTAGGGTGTGTTGTTAGTGAGCTTAGTTCAACTGTCTTACCACATCAGGACCCCAAAACTATAGCCTCAAAACTATAATGTTGATATCATGGATGGTCAGTCCTTGTATCCATAGCTCTATCTTTGAATTTGAGAGTGGTTACATTTCTCAACCCCAATCCCCCCGCTTTTCTGAAACAGTGGCGGCGAGTATGCTTTGTTATTCTTTCAACTGCTGATTGCTGCTTTAACTATCAAAACCCACGTTTCAAGAAACACCAAGGAACAAATACGTTACTAGAAACTACTTTTATTTATTATGAAGATGAAACTGAAGACTTAGTTGGAGGCGATGGTCTGGTCGATGTAGGAGCGGAGCTCGGTGACGCGGGCGTACACTCCGGGCATGGTGGGGGTGCAGGTTCCACTGCCCCAGGACACAATACCGACCAGGGTCCAGGCACCAGCCTTCTCACAGACCAGGGGGCCACCAGAGTCACCCTGAAACACAGAAAGGAGCATAGAAAGAGTTAGAGTCTGTCAAATGTCAGTCTCTCTCTGTGATCACTTTTTATGTTCAGAGTTTGTGCTCAGCTGTTTCCAAAAAGTGATGAACTAAGGAAACGCCAAGCTATTATCGATGCAATGACGTTTTAAGCCAGTGTAAATAACTGTAACAGTTCCGATTGAACTCTGCCATTAGTCAGACGGTGGTAGGTTCAGTGTCATGGCCTGTAACAGTGCGCCAGTGTGCCATATGGTTTGTGTAGGCTTGCAAAAAATCTGGGAATCTTCCAGCTAGGAATTCTGGAAACCCTAGGAATGTTTAGGAAGTTTGCCTGAATTTTGCAACCCTATGGTTTGTGTTACTCACCATGCAGGAAGAGGCGCCATCGGCTCCAGCGCAGATCATGAGGTCGGTGATCTTGGAGCCCCAGAACTTCTGGCACTGAGCCTTGGTCAGCAGGGGAAGAGCAGCCTGTTGCAGCAGGGCGGGGGTGTCGGGAGCTGGAACCAGAGGACACCAAAGGGTCAGGTAACACTACAGAACCGGCCAGCCAATCACCATCTTTCTCACATAGTTTTAAAAGACTACTAAGCAATGCAAGACTGAAACCCAACTGAAACATAATTTTTCAAATAGATTGAGCCAACTGAAATTGAATATTTCAAATTGACTGAGCCAATTGAAACAGAATCTTTCAACTAGACCGAACATACTGCTAGTCAAGAAACAACGACCCAAGGTTAGTCTGACTTTACAATGAGACCTCTGGTGATTGGAAAGATCTTGATGGGAAAAGCTGTAGCGATTGGTTACCGTTGTAGCGGGTCAGACCCCAACCGGAGGTCACACACGTCATGCCACCGGCGAAGTCATCGTTGGTCTCAGCGACGCACACGGGGGACACACGGGTTCCCAGGGCGGCGGGGGTGGCCAGCTTGATCAGGGTGATGTCGTTGTTGATAGTGAAGCCGTTGTACTTGGGGTGCTTGAAGACCTAGTAAGGGGGCACAAGGCGACAAACATTTGAGATTTTAAGATTCAATGTTTTAATTCACCGAAAACAGATCATGAACTGATCATTTGAGCTGATGTGACTTCCAGGTGGAACTTTCACTGATCTTTTATCTTTACTTAAAAAAATAAAAGTATAGATGTTAAAAGTTGTAGTAATAGTTGTTTGTGGAAGTTTACCTGGCCAACGTTGATGGTCTGGATGTCCTCAGCGTTGGACGAGCGATCGTGCTCTCCCAGGATCACACGGTGAGAGGTCCTGAAATAGTTTCACAAAATAAACATAATTTAGCTACTTTAACCATATGCTAGCCACCTTTCAGCTAATTAGCATTAGCACTAGCATTATCCAGCTTTTAGCTAGTTTTATTTTTAGCTAGTTAGCATTAGCTAGCTTTTAGCCAGTTAGCATGTTGCTACACTTATGAAGGTTATGGCTCGGTAGCCAGCACCCACTTCACGCTGCAGTGGGCGGCTGTCACAACCCAGTTCTCGTTGATCAGAGAGCCGCCGCAGAAGTGGAATCCAGTGTAGTCCTGGAGGGACACCTGCCAGGGCCAGGAGCCGGGCACAGCCTCCTCACCGTTGACGATGCGGGCGTAACCAGACACCACAGGCTGGATGGCGGGGGTGCCACAGCCTGATAACAGAGACAGATATTAGTCTGGTTTGGCTGCTCTAATAGATTCTAACAGTTGGCAGTTTCCTCTATACAGAATATAAACACAATGTTGCCCTAGTGTAGTACCACTTGAAATGATATTGAGTAGAGCAGTCACTCATGTCAAATATTTATTTTACCCGATAAATAAATCAAATCAAGCTTTATTTCTACAGTAGATTTTCAGACATGGAATGCAACACAATGTGCTTCACAGGGAAAAAAAACCTGTGAATACAAATAAAGAATAAAAACTGAACGACTAAAAAAAGCACCCTGAGGTATCCTGCAACTCATGTAAAGGCAGACATTGGCAGACACGTGGACATTTTCTCACCGTAGGCTGCGCCGGCGAAGGCAAGGCAGGAGAGGATCAGTAGACAGTTCATGTCTTCAGCGTGATGGAGTAAAGGCGCACAGAGGGTCTTTTATACAGGAACCACGGGTCTGAATCTGCATACTCCTCCTCCCCCTGTGTGTGTCTCACCTGTCCCTCTGCAGATAACAGGGGACATTTTCTCACACCGTTATGCAACATTTGGGGTTACGAAAAAAAAAGGTCGTTCGTTGGAAATATTTCTTGAAATTGACCAATGGAGAAAATTGTGGAGACAATGTTGGCTTGTGGCAAATATTACCCAAAGGATAGTCTCGCTCTCTCAGAACACAGGAGAAAGGGAACAGTGACTGACATTATTAATCTTACCATGACATGGGCCAGTGAAAAGAGACATGATGAATCTTACCATGACATGGGCCAGTGAAAAGAGACATGATGAATCTTACCATGACATGGGCTAGTGAAAAGAGACATGATGAATCTTACCATGACATGGGCCAGTGAAAAGAGACATGATGAATCTTACCATGACATGGGCCAGTGAAAAGAGACATGATGAATCTTACCATGACATGGGCTAGTGAAAAGACTGACATGATTTATTTGAAATATATTGCAAGGTAATTTTATTTTAGAGAGCCAAATAATCATGTTTTGTGGTAAAACGCTATATATCCCCATCTCTCCCCACTGTCCCCAGCCCTCCCCACTGTCCCCATCTCTCCCCACTGTCCCCATCTCTCCCCACTGTCCCCATCTCTCCCCACTGTCCCCTATATATCCCCATCCCTCCCCACTGTCCACATCCCTCCCCACTGTCCCCTATATATCCCCACTGTCCCCTATATATCCCCTGTCTCCTATATATCCCCACTGTCTCCTATATATCCCCACTGTCCCCTATATATCCCCTGTCTCCTATATATCCCCACTGTCCCCTATATATCCCCACTGTCCCCTATATATCCCCACTGTCCCCTATAATCCCCACTGTCCCCATCCCTCCCCACTGTCCCCAGCCCCTCCCCACTGTCCCCTATATATCCCCAGCCCCCCCACTGTCCCCATCTCTCCCCACTGTCCCCATCCCTCCCCACTGTCCCCATCTCTCCCCACTGTCCACGTCCACCCCCATCTCTCCCCACTCCCCATCCTCCCCACTGTCCCCTATATATCCCCATCTCTCCCCACTGTCCCCTATATATCCCCAGCCCTCCCCACTGTCCCCATCTCTCCCCACTGTCCCCAGCCCTCCCCACTGTCCCCATCTCTCCCCAATGTCCCCTATATATCCCCATCCCTCCCCCACTGTCCCCATCCCCTCCCCACTGTCCCCTATATATCCCCACTGTCCCATCCCTCCCCACTGTCCCCTATATACCCCTGTCCCCTATATATCCCCCTGTCCCCTATATATCCCCTGTCCCCTATATCCCCCACTGTCCCCTATATATCCCACTGTCCCCTATATATCCCCACTGTCCCCTATATATCCCCACTGTCCCCCTATATATCCCCACTGTTCCCCTATATATCCCCTGTCCCCTATATATCCCACTGTCCCCTATATATCCCCCACTGTCCCCTATATAACCCACTGTCCCCTATATATCCCCCGTCCCCTATAATATCCCCACTGTCCCCTATATATCCCCACTGTCCCCTATTTTCCCCCTTCCCCTATATTCCCCACGGGCCCCTATATATCCCCCTGTCCCCTATTTTCCCTGCTCCTATATTCCCCCACTTTCCCCTATTTATCCCCCTGTCCCCTATATACCCCCCCACTTCCCCTTATTCCCCACTGTCCCCAATACCCCCACTGCCCCCCAAATACCCCCGCTCCTATTTTCCCCCACTTCCCCATATACCCCCCACTGTCCCTATATCCCCACGTCCCCTATATATCCCCCTTCCCCTTATTCCCCCCTGCCCCCTAAAACCCCCCACTGCCCCCATCCCTCCCCACTGCCCAGCCTCCCCACTTCCCCTATAACCCCAGCCCCCCCACTGCCCCCATCTCTCCCCCCGTCCCCCCCTCCCCACGTCCCCATCTTCCCCATATCCCCCCTAAACACATAAATAAAAAGGACCCTGTTTGGGTTTTTTAAAACTTACTTGAAAAAGTTCAATACAAAAATAAATAATTTAAAAAAATTTTGGGGGGGTTTTATTTAAAGATTTTGAAATCTGTCTAATTTTTTGCCGGTCAAGGGGGATTGTTCTTTTGTAGGGGGGACCGCCCTCACCACCCCCTAAAACACCCTCTGACACCCCTTCGCCAGCCCTCTGACCACCCCCTATGACACGCCCTATGACACTATACCGCCCTCTGACACGCCCTCTGACACAGCCCTCGCCAGCCCCTCCCCCCCTTACCGCCCTCTACCCCGCCCTCGACACACCCTATGACCGGCCCCGAACAGCCCATGACCACCCTCAAACACTCTGACACAGCCCTCTGACACGCCCTTGCACAGCCCTCTGACACAGCCCTTTTACACGCCCTATAAACACGGCCCTCGCACAGCCCTATGACACAGCCCCTGACACTATGACACACCCCTCTGACACTATACACAGCCCTCTGACACACCCTCTGACACCCCCCTCTGGCCACCCTCGACCGCCCTTGACACCCCCTCTGACTTATGACCGCCCTCTACACACCCTCTGACACACCCATGACACAGCCCTCTGACACAGCCCCACACCCCGACCTATGACCAGCCCTAACCCCCTCTACCACCCCTCTAAACCAGCCCATACACGCCCTCGACCGCCCTCGACACACCCTAGCCGCCCTCTACCGCCCTTGCCCCGCCCTCTAACACTCTGACACACCCTTTACACACCCCTCTGACACGCCCTCTCCCAGCCCTCTGCACACCCCTATGACACGGCCCTCTACCTAGGGAAAACCCCCTTGACACGCCCCAAACCTCTGACCACCCCTCTACACGCCCTCTGAACCCCCTCTGCCCATGACCCGCCCTCTGACACTAGACCCCCTCTACACAGCCCCTGAACAGCCCTCGCCGCCCTATACAGCCCTCTCAAGCCCTCTCACGCCCCTAACACACCCTTCCCAAAACCCCTCTGACACACCCCTATGACCTATGCACACCCCTCGACCTTAAACCGCCCTCTGAAACTATGACCAGCCCTCTGCACTATACACAGCCCCTACAAGCCCTCTACACTCTGACACACCCTCTGTCCCCTTTCTGACACCCCCTTTGACCCCCTCTGCACCCCTAAATAAAAATAATTCCCCTTTGCAGACTTTTATCCAATCGCTTACAGCATGCGTGCATACTTTTTTTTTTTTTGTGTATGGGGGCCCCCCGGGATCGACCCACTCCCTTGGCGTTACAGCCCGTGCCTCCAGCTGAGTACAGGGGACCACAGCTACAAGCCCTCTGCACAGCCCTCTGACACGCCCTCTGACACAGCCTCTGCAAGCCCTCTGACACGCCCTCTGACACAGCCCTCTAACACACCCCTCTGACACCCCCCCCCCGACACAGCCCTATGACACCCCCTCTGCCAGCCCTATGACCAGCCCCGAAAAAGCCCTATTACACCCCTCGACACACCCTAACACAGCCCTCTGACACCCCCTATACACACCCCTAACACCCCTTGACACCCCCATGCACAGCCCTAGGGGCACCCCTCTGCACAGACCGCCCCGAAAAACCCCTCTGACACAGCCTTACCCAGCCCTCGAAAACAGCCCTGACACCCCTCTACCTTGACACACATACTTAATGGGCACCAAGTGGCACAACTTCCCCAGAGGGTTCTAGAAAATCACGGAGGGGTCAGTGTATTTAAAAAAGTTTTTCTGCGTAAAATGCTTCTTTCATTTTCCGATAAACCGGGTTTTCGTAAAAAAGGGCGGGGTAAAGGGCAGGTCACTTTTGGAGTTTTTGCGAGGACCGTCCCTCAACATTTAAGACCCGTTGCTTTTTCCGAACCTGCAGTAAAACCAGGCCCACTCTAAAAACCTCCAATAGGAGGGGGCTGATCTAGGATCGGCCCACGTTGTTTTCTTCGTTATTCAAGGCAAAACTGTCCTAGATCTATCTTTCTCTGCAACACTCCCCCAAACCCCCTGAATGTCGGGTGGCATAAAAAAAGGGCTGGGAAAATTTTCCCGTTACCTGGTGGTGATAAACACTGGAAATATCTCCCCCCCCCCCTCCCCACTGAAAATAACCCCTTTTGGGGTTAAAAATTTACCAGGGTTACCCCCGTTCTGGGGTGAGGGGGGACAAACCCCGGGGTCCTTTTTGTTTGACTCGATGGGGGGTTGGAAAAAGTAGGGGCCAACGCCCTTTTAAAATTCCATCGCCGGCGGGTTTTCCCCGCCTCGCCGTCTGCTTTCTCTGGGTCGCGCCTTTTGCTTTCCTCTGGCTCGTCGCCTTTTGGCTTTTTCCCTGGGTCTCGCCTTTCTGGCTTTCCTCTGCTCTCGCCCGTCGGCTTTTTCCCCTGGCTAGTCGCCTGTCCTGGGTTTTCCCCCTGGCTCGTCCGTTTTGCTTTTCCCTTGGGCGTCGCCTGCTGGGTTTCCCCTGGCTATCGCCTGTCTGGCTTTCCTCGGCTCTCGCCTGTCGGCTTTCCCGGGTCGTCGCCCGTCTGGCTTTCCTCTGGCTGTCCCCCTGTCTGGCTTTCCCTGGCTAGTCGCCTGTCTGGCTTTTCCCCTGGCTCGTCGCCGTCTGGGTTTTCCCCGGCTATCGCCGTCTGGGGTTTTCCCCTGGCTCGTCGCCTTCTGGCTTTCCTCTGGGTCTCTCCGTCTGTTTTTCCCCTGGGTCTCGCCTGTCGGCTTTCCCCCGGGTTTTTCCCCCTGTCTGGTTTTTCCTCTGGGTCGTCGCCTGTCTGGGTTTCCTCTGGCTCGCGCCTTCGGCTTTCTCTGGCTCGTCGCCTGTCTGGTTTCCTCTGGGCCCTCGCCTTCGCTTTCCCCTGGCTCGCGCCTTCGGCTTTCCCCTGGCTCGCCTTCTGGGTTTCCTCGGGTCTCGCCTGCTGGCTTTCCTCTGGCTCGTCGCCTGTCTGGCTTTCCTCTGGCTCGTCGCCTGTCTGGCTTTCCTCTGGCTCGTCGCCTGTCTGGCTTTCCTCTGGCTCGTCGCCTGTCTGGCTTTCCTCTGGCTCGTCGCCTGTCTGGCTTTCCTCTGGCTCGTCGCCTGTCTGGCTTTCCTCTGGCTAGTCGCCTTCGGCTTTCCTCTGGCTCTCTCCCGCTGGCTTTCCTCTGGCTCGTCGCCTGTCTGGCTTTTTCCCTGGCTCTCGCCTGTCCCCTTTCCCCCTGGGTAGCGCCCGTCTGGCTTTCCTCTGGCTCGTCGCCTGTCTGGCTTTCCTCTGGCTCGTCGCCTGTCTGGCTTTTCCTCTGGCTCGTCCCCTGTCTGGCTTTCCTCTGGCTCGTCGCCTGCGGGTTTTCCCCTGGGTATCCCTGCTGGTTTCCTCCTCGTCCCCTGTCCCGGCTTTTCCCTGGCTCCCCCTGTCTGGCTTTCCTCTGCTCGTCGCCTGTCTGGCTTTCCCCCGGGGCGTCGCCTTCTGCTTTTCCTCTGGCCGTCGCCCGTCTGGCTTTTCCCCCTGGCTCTCTCCTGTCTGGCTTTCTCCGCCTCCTAAGGGATTCGCCAAAAAGTCTGCTCTTCATCCTCATAATTTGAACTCTTGGGTTGAGTTATCACTCTTCGTTTATTTTTATTTTTTTCCCCCTTTTTTTTAACCAGAAACCTTGAAACAGTTCAATTTACAAACCCCCTGGCCAAAATCATTACATACTCTGTAGGGTCATTATTACAACTCATGATAAAGGGCCCTTTGACTGACACTGAGCTGGGTAGGCCTGATTGAATCTCATGATGCCATGATATTACAAAATCATGAAGGCTCATTTAGACTGACACTAAACCCGGTTAGGCCATGATATTCCTATCATGATGGCTCATGTTGTAAACCTGCGGGAAAGTCATTGTTATTAGGTTGTGGGATTACCGTAAGATCCTATAGGGTCCTATATATTTTTTTTTGTTAACCCTTTTTAACCAGGGAAACCCGTTAGAAAAAGTTCTCATTTCAACTGCGCCGGGCAAGAAAAGCAAAGCTGTATAAAAAAACAACCAAAGTTACATTGGGGTAAACAAACGTACAGTCAAAACCCAATAGAAATGAAATCTTATATAGTTTGGCAATAATTTAAAAATTTGTATTAACCTGGATGACAAGTGCGAAGAATGTCAAAATGGTAGGGGTGTGGAAATAAATAACCGGAATAAAAAAGGGGGTGAGGGGATTGGGGGGGCTTTAAAAGAGGGTGGACGGTGGTGTTGTAAACTGTTTGACAAGGCTTAAAGATATGGGGGAGAAAAGTTACGCTTCAAGATTTTTTTGGCGTTTTGGGCCCCAAAGGGGTTTTATTTGGCCCCCAAAAATTTTTTGAGAGGCGCCATCCAGAATCAAAATTAAAGTTTTTAATCAAATAATGTTGTTGTTGGACAATTTTCGCGGGGGGTTGTTCAAGTTTTTTGGGGCCTCTGTTGAAGACCCGATAAAGAAAACATTTGGGGGGTTAAGAAAATGAAAACAGGTTGGGGAAGCGTTTTTTTCATCCATTTTTAAAAAAATTTTTTTCTATTTTTCCCCCCCCACCATCCGTGGAAAAAATTGGCCCCCCTGAGTATGAAAAAAAAAAATGGCCCCCTAATGAATTTCTATAAAAGGGGTCTGTAAGACAAATTAAAAAGAAATGTAATTAATTTGGGGGCCCTAGCTACTCTTCTCTTTTTTTAAATTTGGTTTTCCTCAACCTGTTTTTGGACCTTTCTTTCTCATTATTATTGTGTCACTAAACCCCGTGATGTTAGTCTGAAACTTTCTAATTAACACCCAGGTTGAAAATTTTTTATTAAAACCCAATCAACAATAAACCGCCTCCCCAACCCCCGTTTCGGTAAAAAACTGAGGGATGGGCCGGGGAAAAGTACCACTCCAATTCTGCGAGCTATTACAAAGGGCAACCCCTGCCCCTTTCCCCCCACCTCTCCTACCCCTTCCCCTCACCTTTTCCCACCCCCTTCCCCCCACCTCTCCTACCCCTTTCCCCCCCCTCCCTACCCCCTTCCCCTCACCTCTCCTCCCCTTCCCCTCACCTTTCCTCCCCCCCTTCCCCCCCCTCTCCTACCCCCTTCCCCCCACCCCTTCCCCACCCCCTTTCCCCCCTCTCCTACCCCCCCCCCCCTTTCCCCCTTCCCCTCCCTCTCTACCCCTTCCCCTCACCCTCCACCCCCCCTTTTCCCCCCACCTCTCCTACCCCCTTTCCCCTCACCTCTCCCACCCCCTTCCCCCCACCTTTAAACCCCCCCCCCCCTCTCCTACCCCTTCCCCCCCACCTCTCCTACCCCTTTTCCCCCCCCCCCCTCCACCCCTTCCCTCCCCCTCCCACCCTTCCCTCCCCCCACCCCTCCTACCCCTTCCCCCCACCTCTCCCCACCCCCTCCCCCCACCTCTCCTACCCCCCCTTCCCCCCACCTCTCCTCCCCCCCCTTCCCCTCACCTCTCTACCCCTTCCCCTTCCCTACAACCCCCTCCCTTTCCCAACCTCCTCCCCCTTCCCCCCCACCTCCCTACCCCCCCTTCCCCCCCCCCCCCCCCCTTTTCCCCCCCTCCCAACCCCCTTCCCCCCCCTCTCCCCCCCTTCCCCCCACCTCTCCCACCCCCTTCCCCCCCTCTCCTACCCCCTTCCCCCCCCCCCCTACCCCCTTCCCCTCCCTCTCCACCCCCCCTTCCCCCCCCCTCCCCCTCTCCTACCCCTTTTCCCCCCCTCTCCAAAACCCCCCCCCCCACCCCTCCCCCCCCCCTATCTCCACCCCTTCCCTTCCCTCACCTCTCCTACCCCCCTTCCCTCCCCCCCCCTCTTCTACCCCCCTTTTCCCCCCCCCTCACCTCTCCTTAGGTGTTCACCCACCCGACTGGGAACCCCCGTACCATCAACATTTACCCCACCCTGATCAAGCTGGGCCACCCCCCTGCTCGCCTGAACACCAATTTTCCCCCGTCTGCCTGGCCACCCCTGTTTCCCCCCCGCTCTGCCTGGCCACCCCTGTTTTTCCCCCCGTCTGCCTGACCACCCCTTTTTTTCCCCCCGTCTCCGGGCCACCCCTGTTTCCTCCCCCGTCTGCCTGGCCACCCCTGTTTCCTCCCCCCCCCGTCCCTGCCTGGCCGAGTCCACTGATGTCTTCAACCTTCACCCCTGCCATGAAGTGCGGTGACCTCCGGATGGGGTCTGCAGCGCTACGACGGTGAGCCAATACTCTAGATATGCAATAGTACTGTTAATAGTACACATTAGTGTGCAGTATTCTTGTTTTAATTCCATGTGTGTATCCCTGCTTGTAACACGTCGTCAACATGGAGGTTAGGTGTCTAGAAGCTGTGTTTCCTCTCAGGTGGATGTTTGGAAAGGTTGGACTCTAGTGTGTCATTGTTCTGAGTTCTGATCATAGTTATAATGTGTCATTGTTCTGAGTTATGATCATAGTTATAACGTGTCATTGTTCTGAGTTTGTCACGGATACGGCCGAGGCTGCCCCTCCTCCTCGCTCGGGCAGGCTTCGGCGGTCGTCGTCACCGGAGTACTAGCTGCCACCGATCGATGTTTCTGTGTCTCACTAGTTCTGTCTTGATTGTTCCCACCTGTTAATAATAATAATATGCCATTTAGCAGACGCTTTTATCCAAAGCGACTTACAGTCATGCGTGCATACATTATTTGTGTATGGGTGGTCCCGGGGATCGAACCCACTACCTTGGCGTTACAAGCGCTGTGCTCTACCAGCTGAGCTACAGAGGACCACTTCATTAAAGCGCCAATCAACAATAACCAACCGCTCTCCCCACCTGTTTCGGTAAAAAGCTGAGGGATGGGGCCGGAGAAATGTAACCACTCTCAAATTCATAGACAGAGCTATTGATACAAGGACTACCCCTTCCCTTCCCCTCACCTCTCCTACCCCTTCCCCCTCACCTCTCCTACCCCCTTCCCTTCACCTCTCCTACCCCTCATTAGGCTTATTAGTTTCCCTATATTACCTCTGTTTTCCCTCCGGGGTGTGTGCGTGATTGTTCTTTGTTACGGTCGTCTGTTGAGCTGTTGTTTTTGCTCTTCCCTGCGTGGAGGCTTTGCTATGGTTTACTTTGAGTCTAGTAAAGCCATTCATCTCTCATTTTCTGTGTCCTGCGCCTGATTTTTCCCTTTTCCCCCCTTCACCCAGACGCTGACAGAGTTATATCATAGTTCTAATGTGTCATTGGTTTTGAGTTATGATCAAGTTATAATGTTCATTGTTCAGTTATGATCATAGTTTAGAGGGCTACAGTATGTACAACCACCCGTTGAAATGTGCTCCCCGCCCCTCCGCAAGATTGATGATTGAAACATGCTCTCCCTCCCTCCCTCCCTTCCTGTCTCCCTCCCTCCCTGTCTCCCTCCCTCTTTTTTCCGCTGTCCTTCCCTCCCTCCCTGTCCCGCTGTCCCCCCCCTCCCTCATCACCCCCAAAAGTTTCAGCAAGCTGCTCTGCCCCTGCTGTCCAATGAGCAGTGCAAGCAGCACTGGAGCAGCCAAATCTCCAATGTCTGATCGGTGCCGTGGTGCTGGAGCTACCTCCAACATGGTTGACCTCTCTCTTCTCTCTCTCTCTCTCTCTCTCTCTCCTCTCTCTCTCTCCTCTCTCTCTCTCCCCTCTCTCTCTCTCTCCCTTTTCTCTCCCTCTCTCGCTCTTTTTCTCTTCCTCTCTCTCTCTCTCTCCCCCTCTCCCTCCTCTCCCTCTCCCTCCCTCTCTCCTCCCTCCCTCTCCTCTCTCTCCCTCTCTTCCTCTCTCTCTCTCCTCCCTCCTCACTTTCTCCCCCCTCCTCTCCTCTCTCCTCCTCTCTCCGTCTCCTCCCCTCTCTCCCTCTCCCTCACCCCCTCCCCTTCCCTCCCTCACTTCTCTCCCTCACTCTCTCTCTCTCCCCTCTCCTCCCATAGTTTCATATATCTATGTTCCCTCGCTCTAAGTGTTTATCTATCTAGCGTTCATCGGTCTTATATGGACCTGATGTAATTTAACCCTCTAAACACATATATTAGTCCCCATCTCAGCTCCCTCTCCTCTCTCTCTCTGTGTATCAAGGTGACTCTGGTGGCCCCACGGGGCTGTGAGAAGGACAACACCTGGCCCCTGGTTGGTATTGTGGGCGCAGGGCAGCAGCCGTTTGCCCCCACCTCTACCCCCTCTCTGTGTTCACCCCGTCACCGAGCCGTGGACCAGACCCTGGCACCAACTGAGAACCCACGGCTCTCAGTACTGTGTATACTAGTCATTCTACGTATTGCTATGTGTTTATAAACACCTGCAGTTTCAATTTAGTAAACAAGCCTGAGACGTCACTCATCCGCTAGACTGGACATATTGGACATGTCCCCCAAGGTACAGATCTAGGATCAGCTTCAGCCTCCTCAATCTGACCTTAAACCCTTAGTGGGGAAAATGCAAAAAACTGACCCAAGATCACAGTGTCTATGCAAATTCACCCTACTCCAAAACTTTCCCCCCCTTTTTCCCGGGGGGCCCACCCTCCCTTTTCCTTCCCCCTTTTCTTTCCTTTTTCTCCCCCATTCCCCCTCTCTTTTCCCCCTCTCCCCCCCTTTTTCGTTTCCTCTTTTCCCCCTTCTCCCTTCTCTTCTTTCTTTTTCCCTTTTCCCCTTTTTTCCCTCTCCTCTCCCCTCTTTCTCTTTCCCCCTTTTTCCCCTTCCCCCTTTTTTTCCCCCCCCCCTTTTTTCCCCCCCCCCTTTCTCCCCCCTCCCCTCTTTTTTTCCCCCCCTTCCCCTCCCCCCCCCTCCCCCCCTTTTTCCCTCCCCCTTCCTTTCCCCCCTTCCCTTTTCCCCTTTTTTTCCCCCCCCTTCTTTGGGCCCAAAACCTTTTCCCCCCTCCCTTTCTTCCCTTGTTTTCAATACAGTTCCTCCTCTTGTTAACTTTTAGGAAATTGGCAATCCCCCGTTTATTTCCCCCCAAAAAACACTTTTTTAAAAAGGGTTTTCCCCCCCTCCCTTCCGGACAAGGGCGCTTCCCCCGTTGGGGAAAGAAACCCTCCCCCCTGGTTTTATTGCCAGCCCATTTTGCCCATTTATCTTTTTTTTTCCCCCCCTGAAACCCCCGGGAAAGCCCCGGGGAAATAAAAATTGGGTTATACTTGTTTTTTTTCTTTGTTGGGTTTTTAAAAAACCCCTTTGAAATTTAGAAACACCTGGGCCCTACCCCGGGATACAAAATTGGGGCCCCCAATCCCCAATCCTTCCCCCTCCCCCTTTTCCTTCCTTTAAAATCCTACCCAAATCCTTCCCTTCCCCTCCCCTTTAAATTTTCTCTTCTTCACTTCTCCCCTACTTCCCCTCCTCTTTTTAAAAATTCTTTCCTTTTTTTTCCATTAACTTTTCCCAAAAAATTCCTTTTCTTCCTTTTTTTTCGTTTTTACTTCAAAATTTTTCATTTTTAAAAAATAAAATTTTTTTGGGGTTTTTTCCCCCCCTTTTTTTTTTTTTCCCCCCCTTTTTTTTTCCCTTTTTTTCCCCCAAAATTTTTTTCCCCCTTTTTTTTTAATCCCCTTTTTTTTTCCCCCCCTTTTCCCCCTCCCTCCTCTCTTCTCCCCCCTCTCCTCCCCCCCCTCCCCCCTTTTTCCCTCCCCTCCCTTCCCCCTCTCCCTCCTCTTACTTCTCTTCTCTCTCTCCCCCCTCCCTCTCTTTTCCCCCCCCTCTCTCCTCCCCCCCCTTTTTCCTTCCCTCCTCTCTCTCTCTCCCCCCCTTTTCCCTTCTCTCCCCTTCTCTTTCCCCTCCCCCTTCTTTCCCCTCTTTTTTCCTTTTTCCCCTCCCCTCTCCCCCCCTTTTGTTTTCATATCCCTATGTTATCGCTCTATTTTTAATTTTATTTTTTCTGGTCTTATAGGGGCCTGATGTTTTAAAAACCCCTAAACACATATACTCCCACCGCTCCCCTCTCTCCTCTGTGTATAAAGGGTGACTCGGGGGGCCCACTGTTTTGGAGAAGGACAACAAACCCCCGGCCCCTGGTTTTTATTGTGTCGGGCAGCAGCCGTTTTCCCCCACCCCCCTACCCCCCCCTGTTTCCCCCCCCCCCGCTCACCCGGGCCCTGGACCAACCCTGGCCAACCACAAGAAGCTACGGGTCTCCCAGTTTGCGCCTCTCTTCCTTTACTGTGTATACTATGTCCTCTATATTGCTATGTATTTTTAACCCTTCAGTGCAATTTAGTAAAAAACCTGAGAGCGTCACTCATTTCCCCTAGACTGGAAAATGATTGGCCTTTCCCCCAAGGTACAATCTAGGAAACCTTCAGCCTCCCCCCAAACTTGACCTTAACCCCTTTTGGGGAAAAATGCAAAACGGCCCAAAATCACAGTGTCCCATTTCAACTTCACCCCACTTTCCCAGTTTAAAGGAAGAAACTTTTTTATCAGGGGAACTACTTCTAGCCCGCCACTAGGGGGGTAAATCACATACACTGCAGATGGGGGGAAAGGGTTTTTTATGGACATTTGGGTTTATTGAGACAAAGAACTTCCCCAAAAAGGCAAACCCCATTCCCCCATATAGTGGGACTACTTTTTTAAATAAGCCCTGTGGAGTGCATAGGGAATAGGGGACCATTTGGGTTCGCTCCAAATGTTTTTGTTCAAAAACCCGAAAGCCCACAATTTAATAAATTTTTTTTGTGGGCAGTGGTTAGTAGAAAAATAACTAACCCGTAATTCCCCCTTTAGCTGTTCGTTTAGAAACTAAAAAGTTCAAAATTTTTGTTGCTTCCCACCTCTTGGGCTTCAGATCCAAAAAAGAAAAAGATCCTTGACTGGTTTAATTTCATGAAAATGTGGTTTTTCCCTTTTTGGGGGTCTGGGGAGGGGTCAAGTCCAAAGCTTGTCCAATTTCCCTTTATTTGAGGGTTGGGGTTATCAAAATTTCCAACTGAGTGATACATCAGGAACTGAAACAATCACTTGGGAAACACCAAGCCTAAATTTTGTTTTGACCATCACTTTGGGATATACCAGACCATACATTATGAGGGATGACACATCACTTTGGTAATTCCAGAAACCATAAATTAAAGTGTAAATACCCATTTACTTTTTTTTTAACCAAGCCCTACATTATGATGTATTACACATTTCCCCGGTAAAAATTTCCAGAGCCATAAATTTGAAAGTATTAAACCCCTCCTTACTTGCCCGATTTTGATTGAGATTATGTTTTTCTGTTTTAAAAAACCAAAATTTCATGAAAGGGAAAAGCCCCATCCCTTCACAACAGAACAACAATGGTGTGATGAGGGTTTTTTTTCCGGGACGAAATTTTAAAAACGAGATCATGGGCAGATCAGGGTATTTTTCATTGTCTAGTTTTGTGAATTTATTTACGATCAGGATATGTTTTTATTGCATTAAAGAAAGATTCAGGGCAAAAACAGGGTATGTTTCTTGTCTATAAAAATGAATCAGTGGCAGATCAGGGAAAGTTTTTTAAATTTTCCCAAATAAGATGAGAACATGGCAGATAGGGTATGTTTTTTTTGTCCCAGTAAAAAAATGAGATCAGCGGGAGATCCGGTATGTTTCTTTGGGCTAGTAAGAAAGAATCAGTGGCCGATCAGGAAAAATTTTTTTTTTTTCCAGTAAAGATGATATCATTTGGGGGAGATTTAGGAAAATGTTTCCAAATTTTCTAGTAAATAGATCAGTGGCAGATCAGGGTATGTTTTTATTTTCCCAGTAAAAGATGAATCAGTGGGGGTTTAGGGTTGTTTCCCTCCCCTTTTCTATAAAAGAGATCCGTGGACAGATCAGGAATTTTTTTTTCAAATTTTTCTAGTAGAAAGAGATGTGGCAAAATCAGGGTATGTTTTTATTTTCTTTAAAAATGAGATCCGTGGCAAAATCAGATATGTTTTTTGTCTTTAAAATTAGATCAGTGAAATCAGGGTTTTGGGGTTTTATTGTCTAGTAGATAGATCAGTGGCAAATCAGGATTTGTTTCATTGGGCTAGAAAAGAGGATCAGTTACAGATCCCGGATATGTTTCATTTGTCATAAAGATGAGATAGTGGCCCGATCGGATAATTTTTTATTGTTAGTAAAATGAGATCAGTGGGGAGATCCGGGGTTTTTTATTGCCTATTTAAAAAATGGAAACATTTGGGAATCAGGGTATGATTCATTTTTTTCTATAGATGAAATCAGTGACAGATCAGGGGTATGTTTTTATTGTCTAAATAAAAAATGAGATCAGTGGCAGATCAGGATAAGTTTTTATTTTTTCTAAAAAAAAAAATGAAACAGTGGCAGATCAGGAATGTTTCCCTTGTCTATAAAAATGAGATCAGCGGAAAATCGGGTAAAATTTTTTTTTTTTCTAGGGAAAATTTAGAAAACATTTGGGAGATCAGGATATGGGTTTTTTGGGCCCAGTAAAAAGAGATCATTTCAGATCAGGGTATTTTTACATTTTTTCAGTAAAAATTGGGAAACAGTGGGGGAAACAGGATTGGGTTTTTTTGTCTAGAAAGATGAATCATTGTGGCAATCAGGGTAGTTTCAAATTTTCTATTTTAAAATGAACAAGGGGGCAGTCAAAGGGTAGGGTTTTATTGTCTATAAAGATTAGATCCCGTTTGGGGATCAGGAATGGTTTTTTTTGTCAGTAAAAATTTAGATCATTTTCCAAACAGGATTTTTTCATTGTCCCAGTAAAAAGATAACAGTGGCAGATCGGGGAAAAGGGTTTTATTGTCTATTTAAAAATGATCCCGCGCAGGAAACAGGGAATTTTTTTTCATTGCTAGTAAAAATTTTAGATCAGCGGGAGATCAGGATATTTTTTCAAATTTTCTAGTAAAAATGAGACAGTGGCAGATTTATGATATGTTTTCAAATTTTCCTTTGTAAAGAGAGATCAAATGGCGATCAGGGTTGGGGTTTTAATTTTCTAGTAAAGGAAAAGTCCCGTGGGAGATCAAATGGGTTTATTTTCTAGTAAAAGGGGATCCTGGAAAATCAGGGTATTTTCATTTTCCCAGTAAGATTAATTTTAGGCAGATATGATTTTTCATTTTTCTAGTAAAAGTGGGGGGGATCATGGCAGATCAAAGGGTAGTTTCATTTTTCTAGTAAAGATTAGACATTTGGGAAATCAGGGTATGTTTCATTGTCTTAAAAAAATGAGATCATGGCAGATCAAAGGGTATTTTTTAAATTTTCTTGTAAAGATGAATCAGTGGGGAGATCAGGGTATGTTTCATTGTCTAGAAAAAAATCGTGGCAGTCAGGATATGTTTTCAAATTTTCTAGTAAAAATGAGATCATTTGGGAGATCCCGGAAAATTTTTTTTTGTTTTAGTAAAGATGGATCAGTGGCAGGGTCAGGATATGTTTCTTTTTCTAGTAAAAAATGGATCAGTGGGAGATCAGGATTGTTTTAAATTTTCCCAGTAAAGATGAATCAAATGGCGATAGGATTTTTTTCATTTTCTAGTAAAAAGGAATCTGGCAGAAACATGAAATTTTTCAAATTTTCTATTAAAAAAAATTTTAGATCAGTTTACAGATCAGGATATGTTTTTTTTGGGCTAAATAAAAAAGAGATCCAAATGGCCGATCAGGATTTGTTTCGTGGTCTGTTAAAAAAGATGAGATCAGTGGGAGATCAGATATGTTTCCATTTCGTAAAGATAGATCAGTGGCAGGGTCAGGGTATGTTTCACATTGTCCCAGTAAAGATGAGATCAGTGAAAATCAAGGTATGGTTTTCATTGTTCCCAGTAAAAAATTTAAAATCCCCCGGACAGTCAGGATATTTTCTTTATTGTCTGTAAAAATGAATCCGTGACAATCAGGAAAATTTTTTTTTTGGGCCCAGTAAAGATGAGATCAGTGGCAGATCAGGATAATTTTTTCGTGGGGGGCTAGTAAAGAAAAATCATGGCAGATCGATATGTTTTTTGTTGTTATTTAAAAATTAATACAGTGGCGATCAGATATGTTTCATTTTTTCCCTTTAAAAAATGAGAAACAGTGACAGACAGGGTATTTTCATTGTCTTTAAATGAAATCAGTGGAAATCAGTAATTTTTCATTGTCTAGTAAGATAATTTAATTTTTCAGAACAGGGTATTTTCCTCATTTTTCTAGAAAGAGGGGATCCAAATGGCAGATCAGGGTATGTTTTTATTGGCCTTAAAATGAATTTAGTGGCAGAAACAAAGGAAAATGTTTTCATTTTCTAGTAAAAATGATCTGGCCAGATCAGGATATGTTTTTTATTGTCTAGTAAAGATGGTCCGGGGGAAACCCGGGATATGCATGGGGGTTTAAACCCGGGAAACGGAAAGTTTTATTTGTCTGTTTTCAATAGAATCGTGGGAAATCCAATTTTTTTTTTGCTATGTAAACGTCAGGTCCCTTTTGGGGTTTTTTTGTCCCAGTAAAAATGAGATCATTGGGGATAGGAAAATTTTTTTTTGGCTAGTAAAAAAAGATTATCAAACCTTTTTGGCGAGGAAACCGGATATGTTTTTTTTGGGCTAGTAAAGAGGGGAAACGGCAATTTTAAAGGGTATGTTTTTTTGTCTAGTAAAGATGAATCAGTGGCAGATCAGGATTAAAGTTTTTAAAAGTCCAGTAAAGAGGGGATCAGTGGCAGATCAGGATATGTTTCCTTGGGCTATAAAGAGGGGATCAGTGGCGATCAGGATATGTTTTCATTGTCTAGTAAAGATGAGATCAGTTTGGGAATCCCGGTATGTTTCATTGTCTAGTAAAGATGAGATCAGTGGCAGATCAGGGTTTGTTTCCCATTGTCTATAAATGAAAATCAGTGACCGATCAGGTATGTTTCATTTTCTAGTAAAAAAGAATCAGTGGCCGATCAGGATTGTTTCCCTTGTCCCAGTAAGATGGATTTGTGCGACAGGATATGTTTTATTGTCTGTAAAAAAATAGAAACAGTGGGCCCGATCAGGTTGTTTTTTTTGGGGCTTTAAAAATAGATAAATTTTCAGACAGGATATTTTTTCTTTTCTATTTAAAAGAGATCAGTGGCAATCAGATATGTTTCTTGGGCTAGTAAAAATGAGATCATGGCAATCGGGTATTTTCTTTTCTGTAAAAAAATCCCTGGCGGGTAGGATATGTTTCATTGTCTAGAAAGACGAGAAACAGTGGAAAAAAAATTTTAAGGGTATTTTTTTCTTTGGGCTATAAAAAGGGGAAAACATGGCAGACCCGGAAAATTTTTTTTTCATTGTCTAGTAAAAAGAATCATTTCGATCGGATTGTTTCATTGTCCCCGTAAAGAAGGTTTAAATGGGAGATTTTAGATATGTTTTTGTGGCTATAAGAGAGATCAGTTTCAGATCAAGGTAATTTTTTTCCTTTTCTAGGAAAGAGACATTTACAGATCAAAAATTTGTTTCATTGTCTATTTAAAAATGAGACAGTGGGAATCAATTTTTTTTCTTTTCTAGTAAAATGAAAATCAGTGCAGATCAGGGTATGTTTCTTGGGCTTTTAAAAAATGGAAAAAAAACAGTGGCAGATCAGGGTATTTTCTTTTTCTATTTAAAAATGATCAGTGGCAGATCAGGATATGTTTCATTGTCTAGTAAAGATGAGATCAGTGGCAGATCAGGATATGTGTCATGTCTAGTAAAGAGGAGATCAGTGGCAGATCAGGTAGTCGTGTTAGTAAAGGAGATCAGTGCAGATAGGATATGTTTCGTGGTCTAGTAAAGAGGAGATCAGTGGCAGATCAGGATATGTTCGTGGTGGTCTAGTAAAGATGAGATCAGTGACAGATCAGGATATGTTTTGTGGTCTAGTGAAGCATCAGGAACTCTTTCTCAAAGTGAACCCATTTCCTCTACAACACTTGTGCCATGGTAACATCTATATTGTCTTTGAAGTGACTGTGGAACTGAGTGGAACTGTGGAAGATAAAAAGAGGAGGAAGGAGGGAGGGAGACAGAAAGCCGATATGACTCATATAAAGACTAGCTGGCTGGATAATCCTCCTCCTCATGGGTCATATGTCTAGCTGCTATTTTTACAACAGACAGGTTTTAACCCATGAGTCTAAGCCTGTCTAAGCCAGGGGAGGGGGGGGGGGGTACTACTAAGCTATAGGAAATTGTTTTAAGAAGGTCATACTTAATGTTAGGAAGGTGTTCTTAATGTTTTGTACACTCAATGTATATTTCGACACTATGAGGTTGTGAAATTGTGAAAACGTCAAAATCAATGACAGATTTCTTGAGTTATCTTAGATTAATTCTTACTGGCTACGGCATCTCAATATAGACAAACAGTACTACTGCCGCTTCTTTCTCGTTTTTTCAAGCAAATTCTTTTTTAAAAGGGAGCATGCGAGCGCACTCGTTCAGTTTGCCTCGCCTAGCCGACTTCGACTAGCCGCCAGCCGAACCGAAGCACGCTGACGCCTTTAAAAAGTAGAGACGTTAAAGATGTGGGAGGGTAGAGTCTTTAAGGTCCCCATGGACTTGGAGCACTGTGTGATTAAATACGTAGGCGGTTACAGAGAGGCATTACTTCTAAGGGCCAATGAGGTAACATCATACAGGTGGTGCCAGTTTCTACCCTAGGGACAATACCCATAGCTTAATATAATATCTTCTATTACGTAGGTAGTAGGGTGTCATACAGTATCATCTCATTCATCACATTACTGCTGGCCAAGTGTTTTCACCAGGATGTTGTACAATTTCGCAACTCTTAGCACAAAACTCCAAAACAGATCAGAAAGGATGTTTTTTTTTCTAAACTTTAAGCACATTTTCAATAGACTAAGTAAAAACACACAAAACCACACAGTAACTTTTTCATCAAACCTCATCAGTGTTTCGTCTAGAAATAGCTTTCATAGAAGTCATTGCCTTTCACAACGCAACGCTGGGCAATACTTTTTCATGATTCTCTTCCTCATTGTTTAAATATGCATTTGACCATCGCTTAATCCAACTGTGCTTAATGGTTAAACACTTAACGTTCGGTAAACCTATAGATTTTAAACTGGTTTGTCTACTATATATGGATTTTGAGAACTACAGACATAAAATGTGTGTTTGTAAAGTATAAACATCTAAATTACATGTATGATACATGATAACCATACATAATGACTACTAGTTATTGCTAATTGATTTCACATAGTGGTAACCACTATTGGTCACCATATTAAAGGGGGGGTGTGAACACTTGCAATTTCTTTCAACATGGAGCAGGATAGACAGCAAGGGAGAGGAAGAAATCAAAGAGCCCGTGGACAAGGGGCCGTCAGAGAGGTGGGCATGGGCCCCATCAGAGAAGTCAAAGAGGTGGACATGGGCCCCGTCAAAGAGGTGGACATGGGCCCCATCAAAAAGAGGTTAAAGAGGTGGACATGGGCCCCATCACAGAGGTCAAAGAGGTGGATATGGGCCCCGTCAAAGAGGTCAAAGAGGTGGATATGGGCCCCATCACAGAGGTCAAAGAGGTGGATATGGGCCCCATCACAGAGGTCAAAGAGGTGGATATGGGCCCCGTCAAAGAGGTCAAAGAGGTGGACATGGGCCCCGTCAAAGAGGTTAAAGAGGTGGATATGGGCCCCATCAAAGAGGTTAAAGAGGTGGACATGGGCCCGGTCAAAGAGGTTTAAAGAGGTGGACATGGGCCCCGTCAAAGAGGTCAAAGAGGTGGACATGGGCCCCGTCAAAGAGGTCAAAGAGGTGGATATGGCCATCAAAGAGTTAAAGGTGACTGGGCCCCGTCAAAGAGGTTAAAGAGGTTGGAATGGGCCCCGT
>LR778284.1:5293715-5351215 GCA_902810595.1 Coregonus sp. 'balchen'
CTTTCCCCCCCCGATTTTAAAAACATCGCCAAATTTTATACTATATGTAGATAACATTGTCGCGTCTTAAAGATTTTCCATTACTTCCTTTGTAGTGAGATCGATTTTATCACGGCTAGTCATACCGGACAGATTTCTGCCTGTGTCCGTTCGTTCATAGACGGTAAACCCAAAGGCCAGGTGTTCATACTTTTATGTAAACTTAATAACCTTACAAAACTAACGAAAGGGAAAGTCCAAGGTAGCCCAAAAAAAAAACATACCTTACATGGCAATCCCAAAACTAATCTTTCCATAGGCTGCCTAAGTAGGGTCCCCAACAGGAAAACGAGCGACGCTTTTGAATTTTAAAATAACGAGGCAGAGGCTTGATGCGGTAACCAGTCTTTTTCGTATATTGAAATCATCCGGGTATCTAAATACACCGGAAAAAACACTGGAGTTGCGTAATAAACATTTCCACAGGGCTAATTGCCATCTTCCCCCATAACTCTTCCTTTAAAAAATAGGACGAGCTGTAAAATTCACTAAAAAAACAAACCTAGTAAAATTTCCAACATAAACGTTAAGTATTTTTTTTATTACCCACAAAAAACCTTTTAAAATTTCCCAACATGAACATTAATTTTTTTTTTTTAATTTTAAACCATTTAAAACACATTTTGATACCTCTTCCTTTTATCTCTGTCTTCACAACCCTAAGGGAAACCTCGTTTGTTTTTTTTGGTGGCTGGGACAGACCCCGCAGCGTGAAAAACGGGGGCTTGTCTGCGGGGACGCGGCTCCCGCAAACGTGTCACCAAACTGCCAAGGGAGTATTATGGGCGGGGGATGGCGACCTGTGACCCCCTGGCTTTTCCCCCATGCCTCGGGCCCCTTGACTTGCGGGGGTTCCGTCTTTTGTATGCGACCCCATGACCACAAGTTCGGTAATGCTGCCAGAAATCCAAGGTCAACCCCTTTTACGAGGGTAAGTGACCATTCACTTCGACCAGGGGAGCGGGGTGAAATTTTTCGACACAGGTCCGAGTCCCCAAGGCCCGCCGGTCCCCGGGTTTGGGGCTTTTTTCCACCTTTCACCCACCCTAGCTCGGGAAAGCTTTTTGCTATTTTTTCGTAGATGAACTTGGAACCTGTCTTTTTTGGACAGCTTCCCCACACGTCTGCACCACCAGGGCCCAGAGAGTTTTGCTACTGGCAGAGCTGTTTTTTAAACGCCTGCCATGAGGCCGGCCGGCTGCTATCCTCCCTTTGGGGGGTTTGGGGTTTGCGCCTGCGGGATTGTTTTTCCGGCCTTTGCCCTCTCGAAAGGCTTTTTTCAGAGGTTCTTTGAAATTTTTACTGCGCCCGCCTTCCCATTATTTTTTGGGTGTCGGGTGTGAGTAGGGCTCGTTTCCCCATTCCCCAAAAATTTTTCGGAACTCACATCCGGAAAATTTGGGTCCATTATCTGAAATTCCCTATCGGCGGGCCCATGGGGGCAACTGAGCCTTGCGCGTTTGATCGTTGTCTCTCGAGGGGTGGGGTAGGAGGTCATCCCCCAGAAGTCGGGAAAATGATCAACTCCCACAGAAAGTCTTTCCCCCTGTGCTGGAAGAGATCTAACTTACTATCTGCCAGGGCGCATTGGACTCGTGGCACATCGTTCTTCTTTGCTCAAGGGGCATATTCGTTGCAGATTGTCTTTTACTACTAGTCTTTGATTTCACTCTCACCTGCCAAACTTGTCACGGCTTTCGTAACGGCCTCACCCCCTATGTGACTTGAGTGCACGCGCGCCACTCTGGGGGCGCAAACCCGGGGAATAACACTCTCGCCCCTTTAAATATTACTCTGTTTTGAAACTGACTCTCTTTGACGGGCCATATTCTCGGGTGGCTAAAGCATTTTCTTCCTTCAGTCGGGCCACCCTCAAAATCAAAACCCTAAAATGCCTGGAGTTGCTCGTCCCTGTCTTGTGCTGTCTATTTGTAAAAGGGCGCGGGTCCGAAACATTAGGATGCCTGGTTATTTTTTTAAACTCCACTTGCTCTTTTTTGTAACTGCACACTGCGTTTGTTCATCCCTGGAGCGTGTGTTGCCTATCATACCCTGCTAACGTGTCCCTCACATACATCCTGGCCCTCTTTAACCCCCTTTGGGTTTTGTATTTTGTGGGCCAGTACCTCTGCATCGTTTCGGGCCTTTCAAGGGCTTGCTAAATTTAAAAAATAAGGGGCTTGTGAATCTGTCTCTGCGGTAATATTGTCACGCCGTACAGGTAGTGGTGGAAGCGTTGGCATGCAAACACAATGCTGAAGGGCACTCCTTCTCTATCTGGGCATAGTTCTGCTCTGTTGGAGTGAGTGCCCTAGAGGCGAATGCCACAGGCTGGGCCCTCTTGCATGAGGCAACAGCCCAGTCCATACTGGCTTGAGTCACTCTGAATCGTGACAGGTTTTGACACATCGTAGTATCGCAGTACAGGTGTCTGGGTGACCAGTTGTTTTTATTTCCCTCACCGCTGTGTCATGTTTTGGGAGCCAATGCCAGATGGTGTCCTTGTCCATGAGCCTCCTTAGTGGTTCACACCACTTCAGAGAGCCGCGGTAGGAACTTGGCCAGGTAGGTGACGAATCCGACGAAGCGCTGCACTGCCTTCACGTCAGATGGGTGGGGCATATCCAAGACAGCCTTCACTTTTCTGGATCCGCCTTCAATCCGGTGGAGGACAAGATGTGCCCATGAAAGCGAACCTCTGGCACTTTAAACTGAAGCTTTTTTATGCTTAGCCTTAGCTTGACCTGTCTGCATCTGACCATCAGGGCCAGCAGCTTGGCGTCATGGTCACATTCTGCCTCCTCATCACTGTCCCCACAGCCCACTACGAGGATGTCATCTGCTATGGGTTCCACGCCGCTGAGTCCCATCAACAGCTCGTGCTGTTTCCGCTGATACACCTCTGGAGCCACGGAGACACCAAACGGGAGCTTCAACCACCTCTTCCTGCCCCAGGGTGTCCAAAAGGTGGTCATGTAGCTGCTGGGCTCGTCAAGCTTGCACTGCAGGAAGGCATCTCTGGCGTCCACGAGCGTGAAGACTCTGGCCTTTGGGAGCTTGTAAAGAACATCCTCCCAACGTGGGCATAATGTAATGTGAACGTCTCAGAGCCCGGTTGAGGTGTTTAGGATCTATGCATATCCGTAGCTTGTCTGGTTTCTTGACGATAACCATATTACTTATCCAGTCTGTAGCTCGGTGACGGATATGATGTGGCCATCTGCTTCGTATTTGTCAAGCTGAGCCTTTGTAGCTGCTTTCATGGCCACTGGTACATTGCGAGGTGCACACTGGACAGGCTGGATTGCTGCATCCAACTCAAAGTGGACTTCGCCGGGAACTGACTCGACTGGTGCGTTGAAGACATCATGGTACTTGCTTAAGAGAGTCTCCTTGCTCAGGGGCCCAGCCTGGACTTTGTCTATAATGTTAAGATCAGCTGGGATGGTGAAGTTAATAAGCCCAAGGCGCTCGCATGTAGAACTGACAGTAATGGCTGTTGACTAGCCTCAACTATTTCAAACTCAAGAGTGTGTTTCTGGCCACGTAAAACACACTCTGTCACAAACAGGCCTAAAGAGGTCATGAACTGGCCTGAATACAGTTTCAGCTTGGTGCTACTCTGTGTGAGTTTGTCTCTGGGCGCGAGCCTCCTTTTATCTTTAAGGCTCATAACGTTACATGTGGCCCCTGAATCTAGCTGGCATTGCTGTGGTTTATTATTAAGTAGCAGAGTGACAAACCATTTTTTTTCCTTTTGCCCTTACTGCCCCTATGCACTCGCTAGCATATACATCCTCTGTGCTGTTGTTCCCTTCATCTGTGTTTATTTCAATGGAGTGCACTTTACCCTCCTTTCTCTTGCTTTTCATGCAGGCCCTTGCGAAGTGATTAGCTGTACCACAGGATTTGCATATTTTTCCATAGGCTGGGCAGTGTTCTTTTCCTCGTCCATGAGAAATGCCACAATATCGGCATGCATTGGGGTTGTTCTACTGCAGAGTTGGCTGTAGTATTAGCATTAGCTGTGGCAAAAGGGAATTTCTTTATTGGCTGCCTGAATGTAGCATTGACATTGTCCATATGTTGCCTTTCTAGCTCCATGGACCTTATCTGTATATCCGTAAGCTCTGCTGCACGGCATGTCTCCACTGCCAAGACTAGTGTCAGGTCACGTTCTCTCAGCAAACGTCTGCGGGTGCCCTCATTAGTTATGCCAAGCACTATCTTGTCTCTGATCAGTTCATCTCTTAAAGCACCATAGTCACATGTAGCTGCCTTTTCCCTTAGCTTAGTGACAAAGCTGTCAATGGACTCCCCGTCCTCCTGTTTGCAACAACCGAAAACATAACGCTCGTAGATAACGTTCTTTGCTGGCTTAAAGTAAAGTTCGAGAGCATCAAGAATAGCTGTAGCGTTACCTTGCTGAGCTGCTGTTAGGTTCAGGTTGTGTTTGTATACGTGTCGGCATTCTGCTCCCATTATAGTCCTCAAAGTGGCAGCCACTACCTCATCGTCCTTTTCCCGAAGTCCCGTTGCTAGTGCATAGTCCTCCCATTCACCTCTAAACGTATCCCAGTTTGTGCTCCAATCTCCGCTGAGCTTCATAACGGCGGGAGGGGAAATGTTAGCTGCCATGTCTAAACGGTGCTAACAACACTGAAGCTAACTAGCAAACTCAATCTAGCTAAGGACAATTCCGGAGAAGTTTTACTCAACTAAGCTTTTTAAAACCAGAACAGGTGACTCTAATTTGAGGAAAGCATGGTTAGTTATCCGACTCTGACACCATGTTTGAATGTTAAATAACGAGGCAGAGGCATTGATGCGAGTAACCAGTCTTGTTCAGTATATTGCAATACATCCGGGTATCTCAAGTACACCGGTAAAACACTGGAGTTGCAGTAATGAACATTTACCAACAGATGGCATCAATGTGCCATCTTCCACCCATAACAACAGCTGCCTCTGATTGGGAACCACACCGGCCAACATAGAAATACCCATACTAGATATAAAACATAGAACTACACAACATAGAAAATACACACTAGACTGTACAACATGGAAAATACACACCCTGACTCAACAAACAAGCGTCCTCTGAGTCAGGGCGTGACAGTACCCCCCCCCCCCCCCCCCCCCCAAAAGGTGCAGACTCCGACCGCACAACATAAACATAACAGGGTAGGGGCCGGGTGGGCATTCCGCCTCGGAGGCAGATCCGGCTCAGGGCGTGACGACCACTTACTCTCCGCCTCCCTGTTGCGCCCCTGGTCTGGTCTGGACCTCGGCGCGCTGCTTCCCCTCTCATTCCTCCCACGAAGTACCAAGCCCTGTCTGGACCCTGGTGTGGGAGACAACGAACCTGGAGAGGGGCTGACGTCTGGGTCTGGACTGGAGCCGCTGACCGGAGCTGGACTAAGCACCGGTGGAGCGGACTGCTCTGGCTCCGGAGTTATGACCTACAGTATTGTCAAGCAAGTTAATGTTTCCGACATTTTCGGACTACTAAACAACTATTGATTCATACTGAACAGAAATATAAACGCAACATGCAACAATTTCAAACAATTTACTGAGTTACAGTTCATATAAGGAAATAAGTCAATTTAAATAAATTCATTAGGCCCTAGTCTATGGATTTTACATGAATGGGCATAGGCCCACCCACTGGGGAGCCAGGCACAGCCAATCAGAATGAGTTTTTCTCCACAAAAGCGGTTTATTACAGACAGAAATACTCATCAGCACCCCCCCACCCCCCATCCCCCCTTAGACGATCCCGCAGGTGAAGAAGCCGGATGTGGAGGTCCTGGGCTGACATGGGTAAATGTGGTCTGCAGTTGTGAGGCCGGTTGGACGTACTGCAAAATTCTCTAAAACGACGTTGTAGGCAGCTTATGGTAGAGAAATTAACATTAAATTATCTGGCAACAGCTCTAGTGGACATTTCTGCAGTCAGCATGCCAATTCCACGCTCCCTCAAAATATCAGACATCTGTGGCATTGTGTGACAAAACAGCACATTTTAAAGTGGTATTTTATTGTCCCTAGCACAATGTGCACCTGTGTAATGATCATGCTGTTTAATCAGCTTGTTGATATGCCACACTTGTCAGGTGGATGGATTATCTTTGCGAAGGAGAAATGCTCACTAACAGGGATGTAAAGGAATGTGTGCACAACATTTGAGAGAAATAAGCTTTTTGTGCTTATGTAAGATTTCTGGGATTTTTTATTTCAGCTCATGAAACATGGGACCAACACTTTACATGTTGAGTTTATATTTTTGTTCAGTGTAGAACCACGGAGAGTTACTGCAAGTCTCAAAGAAAACAGGAGCTGCCTCCACTATTCCAGCACCATTTCAACTTTAACATTTCAACATCATCAAATCACCTATGCTTAGTCTAATACATGGACAACTGAAATATACCAAAAACAATTTAGTCCAATCTGTCACGTTGTATAATGATTTGAAGACAGGCGCAGGAAAACATATATATATAACACTGGGATGTAACCCAAATAAAAGAGTTAGGTGTAAACCTCCAAACAAATAAACGAGACGAGACCCATAATAACCAGAGCACAATACATGGTACTCACGAGACCAACGGACATCGGACATTAATCGTCAAGGACAATGGGGAACAGAGGGCACATATATATACACAAACTAATCAGGGGGAATGGGAACCAGGTGTGCGTAATGAGACAAGACAGTCCGGGGTTGGTGGTAATGATCCATATTAGTGACGCCTAGAAGGCCGGTGACGTAGACCTCCGGAACTGGTGAACGGAATGAGCAGCAGTACAGGGGGGATCCGTGACACAATCAACATAAGCTAAATATGATGTGGCTGTCCATGGACTCTGTCATACAGTCAGTAGCGACCCATCATTCAGGGCAAGTGGGGAGCCCCACCTGTTTTGAGCCCTACCTGTTTAGCTAAAAATAAAAAAATGAAAAACTACAGATTAAATAATTGGGCTGTTTTACATGTTATTTTGGGCATTAATTTGTGTTACATATCAGTTTCCAAACAATGTGGGAAAAAAAACTTGCATTAACAAAGCTGCATACAAACATGGTCTCTTGAGTAAGAAAGCTCCAAAATGCAGATGTTTCAGCCTAGCTCAGTGTTTCTGTGGTGGAGGGGCAGCCAGCAAAAGCACAGAGCGTAGGCGTTGGTCATTTTCTCTAGTTGCGCCGTGATTGGCTCAGTGTTCTGTCACTCATTGATACACTACGTCATTGCAGAATCTACAGGGAGAGCTAGGCAGTTCAAGCCTCCTGGGATGCTGCCATAGATTTATATTAGAAGTGTTCAAGGTCATTGGCCACAGATAAAATCACTTCATATCTACCGTAGCTTTGATTGGACTGATCATGTCAACATCATACTTTCGAAATCTTAGCTAGCAAGCTTGCTAGCTAGACAAGCAGAGTGGGGGTGTGGTCCCAAGTCTGGGTTTAAGGGTCTCTTTTCCAAGCTTAAAATGATACATTCAGCATTGGCCATGCTGTCAATCCAGAAGGATTTCTGCCGCGCTCAAAACAACTGTTAACTCGGAACTGGGAAATCTGACTTCAGTGAGTTCAAGACAACTGGGATCACTGACGTCATCATGATTCGACTTTGTTTTTTTCCCGAGTTGTATAGTATGATGTCTTCATGCCTTCATGTTTATCTGCCATTTGGGTCCACATTCTGTACGTGATGTGTTTGTATAGGTGTGTTAATATACGAATGTGTTTTGTCCCTCCAGTCTCCCCCAGGATATGTGGTCAGAACCAGGTCCCAGAAAATGTGAGTGTGGTGGTGAACAACCCTGTGTCTCTAACCTGTGAGGCCTCTGGCATCCCTCTTCCTGCTATCACCTGGCTGAACGATGGAAACACAGCAGCACAGGAGACCGCAGCAGACACTTCAACCTCAACGTACTGGGTATGAACACCACCACTACTCTCACTATATTAATGTCAGAGTGCTGCCAGGTCAGGGGTCATGCCAGAGCAGCTCTCAGATGCTGTTGAGTCTGAATGAATATAGAGATTGGGTAACACTTTATAATTGCACCTTGTAATAAAGCATTTATAATGGATTAGTAAATAGTTTATTCATCATTTATATATAATTACTCCAACATTTGTACATTTTAATAAGCTAGTTATTCACACATTTATAAACAACTTTTAAAGTATTTAATAATGATTCATAAGATAATTCATAAGTTGTTTAAAGCTGCAATATGTAACTTTCTGGGCGACCCGACCAAATTCACATAGAAATGTGACTTATAGCTCTGTCATTCTCATTCGAAGCAAGTCTAAGAAGCGTTAGATTTGTTCTATGTGCATATTTCTATGCTTCCCGTTCCTAAGTTTAGTTTTTGAGTCTTTTACTTTTGGTTTGGTAAACCAGCTTCAAACAGCCGAAAATAGAATATTTTCTGATATGGAAAATGTGTTTCACAGTGGTTTAGATGGTACAATGATTCTCTACACTTAACTTACTTGTTTTGTCACATAAACTGAAATTATGGGAACTATCAGAATATTTGAATCTGGGAAATGGCGGAGTGCATCTTTAATAGTATATCTTTCATATAGGTACTTATAAACCAATTACACATCATTAGTAAAATATTTTTGCAGTCCCAAATCTAAAGTGAGGACTATTCATACTTTCTTACTACTTTATAAATGTTTTGAGTGACCAGTGTAATTTCTCACAAAAAGACGGACATTCCATTGGTAGACATTCCAGCAGTACCTGATGCTCCTTAAAGGTAGACTCAGCAATTTGACGTAGATGCAGAAAGTAAACAGCATAGTGGGTCAATATCTGCAACAACTAAGAGCGTTGAAGCATGAGGCTCAACTTCTCCGCTCCACATGGAATTGTTTTAAGATCGTCATACCAAGGATAATTTATCTTTGATTTAGAATTTGAGGACCCCTTTAGGTATCAAAAACATTTATAAAAACATTGAATTTGGTCTTACTGCTATTAGCCCATAGAAACGCATTGAATAACAGATGAATACATGGTAAAACACATAGTAAAAAAATTAATCTGAAGTAAATTTGTTTTGAAGGCTTTCCTATATCTGAGAGATATAATTACGATTGATATTTCTTTTACACATATTTCACCCCTTTTTTGGGGGGCACTAAACTACTTCCATATATACTTCCATAAATGTTTTAAGCTGGAACCGGGCTACCTTCAGGTGTGGCTTGTGAGGCTTGTGGGCGTCCTAGAGCAAAACATACTCACCTTTCCACAGAGGGGTCATATTAGTGTGTAGCCCAAACTGTTCGGACATTACAGACAGAAGTTGGCAGATCGGCGGTACCGACTTCAGATGAGTCCTGTGATGCTTGTGGGGGTCGTAGAGCAAAATCACTGACATGTTTGTGTTCATGAGACCGTTCGGATGCTACAGACCGATTTTTGGCAGATGCCGATATCGGCGGATGTGGTGGATTGGGATGCAGCCCATGCAAGAAAAACAGATATCTCTCATTTAAACAGACATATTTGTATGGGTATTTTTTAAATTATGCTAATTCGATTTTCTTACAGTAATGTAAATGTTTTGCTAATTTTGTCAACCTTGCAAACACAAACTAATCATAAAACAGGGAGATGTAGCCTACACACCATCTGATGAACCGACCAGTTTTTCTCCTGTGGATTTCTATTCCTTCATTACTACTGAAATTCAGGTTGACATATATAACCTATGGACTATTTTCACACTTTGCTTCGCTGTGCCGCACTTTTTACTCTGCCTTAAAATATATTCTCTGGAGTCTAAGACGTTCGGGGTGACAGTGGGTAAGTGGCAGGGAGGGTTATAATCTGACAATTTTTTTAAGATAAAGAAGGTTTTGAAGTGTGTCCTGTATTAATGAGTAGGTGTGTCCAATCTGTTGACTGGTACTGTATATACAGCTCTGGAAAAAATTAAGAGACCACTGAAAAAAATATACGTTTCTCTGGTTTTACTATTTATAGGTATGTGTTTAGGTGAAATTAACATTTTTGTTTTATTCTATAAACTACTGACACCATTTCTCCCAAATTCCAAATAAAAATATTGTCATTTAGAGCATTTATTTGCAGAAAATGACAACTGGTCAAAATAACAAAACAGATGCAGGCTTGTCAGACCTCGAATAATGCAAAGAAAATAAGTTAATGTTCATTTTTAAACAACACAATACTAATGTTTTAACTTTAAGGAAGAGTTGAGAAATCAATATTTGGTGGAATAACCCTGATTTTCAATCACAGCTTTCATGCGTCTTGGCATGCTCTCCACCAGTCTTTCACATTGATGTTGGGTGACTTAATGCCACTCCTGGCGCAAAAAATCAAGCAGCTCAGCTTTGTTTGATGGCTTGTGACCATCCAACTTCCTCTTAATCACATTCCAGAAGTTTTCAATGGGGTTCAGGTCTGGAGATTGGGCTGGCCATGACAGGGTCTTGATCTGGTGGTCCTCCATCCACACCTTGATTGACCTGGCTGTGTGGCATGGCGCATTGTCCTGCTGGAAAAACCAATCCTCAGAGTTGGGGAACAATGTCAGAGCAAAAGGAAGCAAGTTTTCATCTAGGACAACCTTGTACGTGGCTGCCTCCCGAGTGGCCCAGTGGTCTAAGGCACTGCATCGCAGTGGTAGCTGTGCCACTAGAGATCCTGGATCGAAACCAGGCTCTGTCGTAGCTGGCCGCGACCGGGAGACCCATGGGGCGGCGCACAATTGGCCAAGCGTCGTCTAGGGTAGGGGAGGGAATGGCCGGCAGGGATGTAGCTCAGTTGGTAGAGCATGGCGTTTGCAACGCCAGGGTTGTGGGTTCGATTCCCACGGGGGGTATGAAAAAACTAAAAAAGCAATTAAAAAAATTAAATAATCATGTATGCACTCACTAACTGTAAGTCGCACTAGATAAGAGCGTCTGCTAAATGACTAAAATGTCAATGTTGATTAATGCGTCCTTCACAAAGACAAAATTGCTGAAGCACCCCCAGATCATCACCGATCCTCCACCAAATTTCACAGTGGGTGCGAGACACTGTGGCTTGTAGGCCTCTCCAGGTCTCCGTCTAACCATTAGACGACCAGGTGTTGAGCAAAGCTGAAAATTGGACTCATCAGAGAAGATGACCTTACTCCAGTCCTCTACGGTCCAATCCAAATGGTCTTTTGCAAACCTCAGCCTGGCTCTTCTTTGCTTCTCATTGATGAAGGGCTTTTTTCTAGCTTTGCACGACTTCAGCCCTGCCCCTAGGAGCCTGTTTTGAACCGTCCTCTCTGTGCACTTCACCCCAGCTGCCATTTGCCATTCTTTTTGTAGGTCACTTGATGTCATCCTACAGTTGTTGAGTGACATTCGAATGAGTTGGCGGTCATCCCGGTCAGTAGAGTGTCCTCTGCCGGTCTGTAGCTTTGTTGTCCCCAATGTCTGCTGCTTGACCTCGTTCTTATGAACCGCCGTCTTGTGGGGTCACATTAGTTTGTAGCCCAAATGGCTCGGACGCTACAGACGTTTCCGTGAGAAGACCAGTTTTCGGGATGTCTCATGGTCTGACAAACTCGCTTTAGCTCTGCAACCTTTCACCGTAGATGCGGAAGTGCGACACTGGCGGAAGTGGTGGATTGAACAGATATCTCTAGCTTAAACTGAAGGTTTGATGGGGATTTTTGTGTTATGTAACTTAAATTGTCTTCTTAAAGCGTCATTCGACTCTAGGGGGTTTTAAAGATAGTAACTCTTGAAACGTAATGGGATAGTAAAGCAAAATGATCTATTCAGTTAATTGTTTCCTTATTTCGTAAGCAGTCTATGGACTGCTCCAACAAGTGACAGCAATCCACACTTTAGGTTTTGGTAGAAGAGTACTGCCAAGAAACGTTAATATTAGCATTTTCGGACTAAAAACATTACTTTACTCATTATAGAGAGTCTGAAGTTACACATCACACTAGGGGATCAGGGATGTAGAGCATTGCATTTGCAACGCCAGGGTTGTGGGTTCGATTCCCACGGGGGGCCAGTATGAAAAAAAATATATATATAATAATAATCATGTTATATATAATAATATAATATGTAATAATATAATAATAACTCACTAACTTTAAGTCGCTCTGCTAAATGACTAAAATGTAAATGTAAATAAACTACAACAGTGTGACTGTTTTGGAATAAAACGTTCAGTATATTTCCTTTAACATCCTCTGTGTTGTGTGCTTGTTGTTTAACTATGAATATGATATAGGTCATTTTGAGACCTTAAGGAGCATCAGGTACTGCTGGAATGTCTACCAATAGCATGTCCATCTTTTTGTGCGAAATTACACTTGTAACTCAAAACATTTATATTTAAGTATTAAGAAAGTATGAATAGTCCTCACTTTAGATTAGGGTCTGCAAAACTACTTTACAAATGATTAGTAAATGGTTTATAAGGATATTTATTAAACATCTTATGATCTTATGAATTAATCAATCAATCAAATGTATTTATAAAGCCCTTTTTACATCAGCAGATGTCACAAAGTGCTATACAGATACCCAGCCTAAAACCCCAAACCATAAGCAATGCAGATGAATAATTATTACATACTGTAAAAGTGGTTTATAAATGTTTGAATAACTAGCTAGCTTACTAACATTTACAAATGTGACCGACCAGCTCGATTCGGTCCTATGTAGTAAAATTTGAAATAGTGTTTTTTACATTGGATAAAAGTAGAGAGTTAAAAAATGGGATGTCATGCACTGCAGTTGAGGAACAATGGGAAAGTAATTCTGCTTTGAAAGTTGATAAACTTGTAACCCCACTTTTGAGAAAATGGCCCTTGAATGTTTTGTACACCTACTGGAGAGCTTTTCTTTGTCTACACCCAGCATCTTTCACACCCTCTTAATTAAGCCCTACCCATCTCTTTAACAATTCACGTGAGGCCATGTGCTAAACAGAGTAAGGTAGGGTAGTAAGCAACCAAAGATTTCAAGACTAAAAGTGGTGAAAGTAGTGGCAAAAATACACTTTATCTAGTCCTTGGCCTATATCCTAATCTGACTTTGGTGTAGCTCACTTTGTTCTTCACATTACCGTCTCTCAAATAAAATAAAATTGTATTTGTCACATGCACAGGATACAGAAGGTGTAAACGGTACAGTGAAATGGTTACTTGCATATTTGCATAGTAGCAAAATCAAAAATAGAAAGTATCCAGATAAATATTTTTTAAATATTATATAATTATTAGATGATTCTTACCTAGACACACTTGTCTAAATTGATGGGTAATGCGAAATAAATGATATAACCACCCCCCAGCCACATCTACCTAAGTGGATGGGTCATGTTCATGAAATACAATAGATGACTGTAATCACCCCCAGACACATCTGGCTAACTTGATGGGTCATGTAATCATCTGTCAAAGTGGAATCTTTTGTTTAGACATGTAGCTAGTTAGCTAGCTAAACAATGAACCTAATGGTGCTTTCACGAAAACTGGGAACATCTATTTCATGAACATGACCCATCCACTTACAGTGACTTGTGAAAGTATTCACCCCCCTTGGCATTTTTCCTATTTTGTTGCCTTACAACCTGGAATTAAAATTTATTTTTTGGGGGGTTTGTATCATTTGATTTACACAACATGCCTACCACTTTGAAGATGCAAAATATTTTTTGTGTGTGAAACAAACAAGAAATAAGACAAAAAAAACTGAAAACTTGAGCGTGTATAACTATTCAACCCCCCAAAGTCAATACTTTGTAGAGCCACCTTTTGCAGCAATTACAGCTGCAAGTCTCTTGGGGCATGTCTCTATAAGCTTGGCACATCTAGCCACTGGGATTTCTGCCCATTCTTCAATGCAAAACTGCTCCAGCTCCTTCAAGTTGGATGGGTTCAGCAATCTTTAAGTCATACCACACATTCCCAATTGGATTGAGGTCTGGGCCTTGACTAGGCCATTCCAAGACATTTAAATGTTTCCCCTTAAACCACTCGAGTGTTGCTTTAGCAGTATGCTTAGGGTCATTGTCCTGCTCGAAGGTGAACCTCCGTCCCAGTCTCAAATCTCTGGAAGACTGAAACAGGTTTTCCTGAAGAATTTCCCTGTATTTAGCGCCATCCATCATTCCTTCAATTCTGACCAGTTTCCCAGTCCCTGCCGATGAAAAACATCCCCACAGCATGATGCTGCCACCACCATGCTTCACTGTGGGGATGGTGTTCTCGGAGTGATGAAAGGTGACCAGAGTACCTTCTTCCATATGTTTGGGGAGTCTCCCACATGCCTTTTGGCGAACACCAAACGTGTTTGCTTATTTTTTTCTTTAAGCAATGGCATTTTTCTGGCCCTCTTCCATAAATCCCAGCTCTGTGGAGTGTACATCTTAAAGTGGTCCTATGGACATATACGCCAATCTCCGCTGTGGAGCTTTGCAGCTCCTTCAGGGTTATCTTTTTGGACTCGTTGTTGCCTCTCTGATTAATGCCCTCCTTGCCTGGGCCATGAGTTTTGTTGGGCGGCCCGCTCTTTGAGGTTTGTTGTGGTGCCATATTCTTTCAATTTTTTAATAATGGATTTAATCAATCAATCAATCAATTTTATTTTATATAGCCCTTCTTACATCAGCTAATATCTCGAAGTGCTGTACAGAAACCCAGCCTAAAACCCCAAACAGCTAGTAATGCAGGTGTAGAAGCACAGTGGCTAGGAAAAACTCCCTAGAAAGGCGAAAACCTAGGAAGAAACCTAGAGAGGAACCAGGCTATGAGGGGTGGCCAGTCCTCTTCTGGCTGTGCCGGGTGGAGATTATAACAGAACCATGCCAAGATGTTCAAAAATGTTCATAAGTGACAAGCATGGTCAGATAATAATCAGGAATAAATCTCAGTTGGCTTTTCATAGCCGATCATTAAGAGTTGAAAACAGCAGGTCTGGGACAGGTAGGGGTTCCATAACCGCAGGCAGAACAGTTGAAACTGGAATAGCAGCAAGGCCAGGCGGACTGGGGACAGCAAGGAGTCACCACGGCCGGTAGTCCCGACGTATGGTCCTAGGGCTCAGGTCTCTCAGTTGGCTTTTCATAGCCGATCATTAAAGAGTTGAAAACAGCAGGTCTGGGACAGGTAGGGGTTTCGTAGCCGCAGGCAGAACAGTTGAAACTGGAATAGCAGCAAGGCCAGGCGGACTGGGGACAGCAAGGTGTCATCATGCCCGGTAGTCCTGACGTATGGTCCTAGGGCTCAGGTTCTCAGAGAGAAAGAGAGAACGAGAGAATTAGAGAGAGCATACTTAAATTCACACAGGACACTGGATAAGACAGGAGAAGTACTCCAGGTATAACCAACTAACCCCAGCCCCCCGACACATAAACTACTGCAGCATAAATACTGGAGGCTGAGACAGGAGCGGTCCGGAGACACTGTGGCCCCATCCGAAGAAACCCCCGGACAGGGCCAAACAGGAAGGATATAAACCCACCCACTCCGCCAAAGCACAGCCCCCGCACCACTAGAGGGATATCCCCAACCACCAACTTACAATCCTGAGACAAGGCCGAGTATAGCCCACAGAGGTCTCCACCACAGCACAAACCAAGGGGGGGGCGCCAACCCAGACAGGAAGATCACGTCAGTAACTCAACCCACTCAAGTGACGCACCCCTCCCAGGGACGGCATGAAAGAGCACCAGCAAGCCAGTGACTCAGCCCCTGCAACAGGGTTAGAGGCAGAGAACCCCAGTGGAGAGGGGAACCGGCCTGGCAGAGACAGCAAGGGCTGTTCGTTGCTCCAGCCTTTCCGTTCACCTTCACACTCCTGGGCCAGACTACACTCAATCATATGACCTACTGAAGAGATAAGTCTTCAGTAAAGACTTAAAGGTTGAGACCGAGTCTGCGTCTCTCACATGGGTAGGCAGACTGTTCCATAAAAATGGAGATCTATAGGAGAAAGCCCTGCCTCCCGCTGTTTGCTTAGAAATTCTAGGGACAATTAGGAGGCCTGCGTCTTGTGACCGTAGCGTACGTATTGGTATGTACGGCAGGACCAACTCGGAAAGATAGGTAGGAGCAAGCCCATGTAACGCTTTATAGGTTAACAGTAAAACCTTGAAATCAGCCCTTGCCTTAACAGGAAGCCAGTGTAGGGAAGCTAGCACTGGAGTAATATGATAAAATTTCTTGGTTCTAGTCAGGATTCTAGCAGCCGTATTTAGCACTAACTGAAGTTTATTTAGTGCTTTATCCGGGTAGCCGGAAAATAGAGCATTGCAGTAGTCTAACCTAGAAGTAACAAATGCATGGATTAATTTTTCTGCATCATTTTTGGACAGAAAATTTCTGATTTTTGCAATGTTACGTAGATGGAAAAAAGCTGTCCTTGAAACAGTCTTGATATGTTCGTCAAAAGAGAGATCAGGGTCAAGAGTAACGCCGAGGTCCTTCACAGTTTTATTTGAGACGACTTTACAACCATCAAGATGAATTGTCAGATTTAACAGAAGATCTCTTTGTTTCTTGGGACCTAGAACAAGCATCTCTGTTTTGTCCGAGTTTAAAAGTAAAAAGTTTTCAGCCATCCACTTCCTTATGTCTGAAACACAGGCTTCTAGCGAGGGCAATTTTGGGGCTTCACCATGTTTCATTGAAATGTACAGCTGTGTGTCATCCGCATAGCAGTGAAAGTTAACATTATGTTTTCGAATAACATCCCCAAGAGGTAAAATATATAGTGAAAACAATAGGGGTCCTAAAACGGAACCTTGAGGAACACCGAAATGTACAGTTGATTTGTCGGAGGACAGACCATTCACAGAGACAAACTGATATCTTTCCGACAGGTAGGATCTAAACCAGGCCAGAACTTGTCCGTGTAGACCAATTTGGGTTTCCAGTCTCTCCAAAAGAATGTGGTGATCGATGGTGTCAAAGGCAGCACTAAGGTCTAGTAGCACGAGGACAGATGCAGAGCCTCGGTCTGACGCCATTAAAAGGTCATTTACCACCTTCACAAGTGCAGTCTCAGTGCTATGATGGGGTCTAAAACCAGACTGAAGCATTTCGTATACATTGTTTGTCTTCAGAAAGGCAGTGAGTTGCTGCGCAACAGCTTTTTCTAAAATTTTTGAGAGGAATGGAAGATTCGATATAGGCCGATAGTTTTTTATATTTTCCGGGTCAAGGTTTGGCTTTTTCAAGAGAGGCTTTATCACTGCCACTTTTAGTGAGTTTGGTACACATCCGGTGGATAGAGAGCTGTTTATTATGTTCAACATAGGAGGGCCAAGCACAGGAAGCAGCTCCTTCAGCAGTTTAGTAGGAATAGGATCCAGTATGCAGCTTGAAGGTTTAGAGGCCATGATTATTTTCCTCATTGTGTCAAGAGATATAGTACTAAAACACTTAAGTGTCTCTCCCGATCCCAGGCCCTCGCAGAGCTGTGCAGATCCAGGACAGCTTCATGGTGCTCCGTGGGATGTTCAAAGTTTCAGATATTTTTTTATAACTCAACCCTGATCTGTACTTCTCCACAACTTTGTCTCTGACCCGTTTGGAGAGCTCCTTGGTCTTCATGGTGCAGCTTGCTTGGTGGTGCCCCTTGCTTAGTGGGGTTGCAGACGCTGGGGCCTTTTCAGAACTGGTGTATATATATACTTAGATCATGTGACAGATCATGTGACACTTAGATTGCACACAGATGGACTTTATTTAACTAATTATGTGACTTCTGGTTTGCTAATTGGTTGCACCAGATCTTATTTAGGGGCTTCATAGCAAAGGGGGTGAATACATATGCACGCACCACTTTTCCGTTGTTGATTATTATATTTTTTTTTTAACAAGTTATTTTTTTAATTTCACTTCACCAATTTGGACTATTTTGTGTATGTCCATTACATGAAATCCAAGTTTCATTTTTGTTGCCAGGTTATAATGCAACAAAATAGGAAAAACTCCAAGGGGGTGAATACTTTTTCAAGGCACTGTACATTTTCAAGTACATAACTACAAAGAACATACAAAAATGATATGGTAATACAAAATGTAAGTTTACACACTCCCAGGAATGTCATACATGATGGATCATTAGCTTATACACTAACTTTCACACATCTAGATGGCCGGGCGGGGTGGGTGTGGAGTCAGAGACAGTAGGGGTTCAAACTGTAGAACCCAGTTCCTACATTTGAATATAAAAATTGATTTTATCAATCAAAACTATGCTAAATTTTATCTCTGGGACCCTTAGGATGACAAATCAGAGGAAGATTACTGAATTAGATTATTTACCTTCAGAGGTGAACGTATCAAACCAGTCGCCGTGACAAGTTTATTGATGTTGTGCACTCTCCTCAAACTGTAATAGGTACTGTAAATTGGACAGTACAGTTAGATTAACAAGAATGTAAACTTTCTGCTCATATAGGACATGTCTATGTCCTGGAAAGTGTGCTGTTACTTACAACAGTCATGCTAATTACATTAGCGCGCGTTAGCTCAACCGTCCCGTATATGGGATACCGATCCCATGGAGGTTCAAATCTTCTCTTTTGGCTAATGCTGTTGGTTTATTGTGCTTAGCATCACTGATTGTGCAACGTGTGACATGTGAGACATTTCCAGACCATGCCTTAGTATAAAGCTTCACAAAGCCCTTTGCATTCTTTATCAACTCATTATCATCAGCCATTATTGACAGACATTCCAATAAACATTGTCAGGCTTGATGGATTCTGCTACAGTGATGAGTGACATTGAATTTCTCAAGGTGACCAACAACCCCCCAAGTTCCCAGATGTTTTGTGTAATATATTGGTGCTGTGTCTTATCGTATCCAAGCCTCTTGAATGAGAACTTTGCATACTACAAGGTCTCATTGTAATGAACATCTTGACAAGTCCTTCAGGTGTATCTTTTGGGAGATGAGCCACATCAGCCATGGCCAAAGCTCTTTGCCTCCAAAATGGCTCCTGACCTGATGGACCATCTGATTTGGTGATACATCTTTTCATATGCCTCCATAGCTCCAAGCAGACCAACATGCTTTTGCAATGAGGGAAATATTAATATTTTCCTGTTTCCCCTTTCTTTGATAGTCTTTTCACCTTTAGGGCCCATGTTCCACCGTTGAGAACTTTATTGTTGTGAAGAAAGTTTCCTCTATTCCGAAGTTGTTCAAGCTTTCTTGTCTTCGACCCTGGAGGGGTCTATTCCTATTTCTGAGTTGTCTTTTTCATGCTTTTTGAAATGCCTTGCGATTTTTTGCTGTGGCTTGTCACAAACAAAACAGAAGTTGTGCTTGTTTTCTTTCGATGGTGAAGATTCTGTATTTAGGTAGTCCTGGGATTGCGATGGTTCACAGTCTACTTGAATTGTAGACTCTTTTGTTTGTATGGTGTCTTCTTGACCTTTATCTGATTCCTGAACTTAAAAATTCAGAACTTAAAAAATCAAATTTTCTGAGTCTTCAATATCATTAGTGGAGTCTAGCACGTACTCCTCATCAGATGTACAGGTTTCTTCTCCACTGGATTCCTGGTATTAGTGGCAAGACAATTGAATTAATATATTACCAGAAACATAGAACTAATGGAATTGTATAGCCACAATGTTGCATTTGTTGGTATTTTACAAGTGGCCCAACATTACTAGATGGAAACTTACATTTGAATCCACCCTCTGTATATCCGTTGTTTTGGAGAAACAAGACTTATGCCAAACAGTGGAACAATCTGTAAGAAAACACAAAATGATTAGTGCTGTATGATCCTTTCATAACTCAAGACTTCGAAGCATTAGAAGGCTCTTAGTAATCCTTCTTCCCCCACCACCCATAAAAAAAAGAAGGGGATTGTCCCACTGGCTATTGTCAGTGACGGGCGTAGGTGTGGTGTGGAATCAAATGCAGGATCAAATAAAGTCCACAGAATGAACGGCTACAAACAGAGCCGGAAGAACAAGGAAAATAACGCACTCAGCGTAAAAATACAACAAACGCACAACAGTGCGGACTCTCTATAAAAATAGAGCACAAACTGAATGGCAACACCTGCTGACATAGAACAACTACACACAACCACAAGACAGAAACAACGAGAACTTAAAGGACACATAATCAAGACAAAATGAGCAACAGGTGTACCAAAACAGACCAAACCAAACACACACAGAAACAACGAACGGTGGCAGCTAGTACTCCGGGGACGACGACCGCCGAAGCCTGCCCGAACAAGGAGAAGGAGCAGCCTCGGCAGAAACCGTGACAGTACCCCCCCCGGCCTCGGGGACGACCAGGAGGACGCGGAGCAAGGCGCGTGGGATGACCACGATGGAACTCAGTCAGAAGAGACGGGTCTAAGATATCTCTCCTCGGCACCCAGCACCGATCCTCCGGACCGTACCCCTCCCACTCCACAAGATATTGGAGACCCCCCATCCGGCGTCTCGAATCCAGGATGGACCGAACTGTGTACGCCGGAGCCCCCTCGATGTCCAGTGGGGGCGGAGGAGTCTCTGCTATCTCACAGTCCTGGAGTGGACCAGCTACCACCGGCCTGAGGAGAGACACATGGAACGAGGGGTTAATATTCTTATAATCAATAGGAAGTTGTAATCTGTAACACACCTCGTTCAACCTCCTCAGGACTTTAAAAGGCCCCACAAACCGCCGACCCAGCTTCCGGCAGGGCAGGCGGAGGGGCAGGTTTCTGGTCGAGAGCCAGACTCGATCTCCCGGTGCGTACACCGGTCCCTCACTGCGGTGGAGATCGGCGCTCGCCTTGTGTCGACGGATGGCCCGCTGCAGATGTACGTGAGCAGCGTTCCACGTCTCCTCCGAGCGCTGCACCCACTCATCCACCGCAGGGGCCTCGATCTGGCTCTGATGCCAAGGTGCCAGAGCCGGCTGGTACCCTAATACACATTGGAAAGGAGTGAGTCTGGTGGAGGAGTGGTGAAGGGAGTTCTGGGCCATCTCGGCCCAGGGAACATACCTCGCCCACTCCTCTGGCCGGCCCTGGCAATAGGACCTCAGAAACCTACCCACATCCTGGTTTACCCGTTCAACCTGCCCATTGCTCTCCGGGTGGTACCCCGAGGTAAGGCTCACCGAGACCCCCAAGCGCTCCATGAACGCTCTCCAGACTCGAGAGGTAAACTGGGGGCCTCGATCAGACACTATATCCTTGGGTACCCCGTAATGCCGGAAGACGTGGGTGAATAGTGCCTCAGCGGTCTGTAGGGCAGTGGGGAGACCCGGCATGGGAAGGAGACGACAGGCCTTCGAGAACCGATCCACAACGACCAGGATGGTGGTATTTCCCTGGGAGAGGGGAAGGTCAGTAACGAAATTCACCGAGAGGTGAGACCAGGGTCGTTGTGGAACGGGCAGGGGTTGTAGCTTACCCCGGGGCAGGTGTCTGGGTGCCTTACACTGGGCACACACCGAACAGGAGAAAACATAAACCCTCACATCCCTGGCTAACGTTGGCCACCAGTACTTAGTGCTAAGGCAGTGCACCGTCCGGCCAATCCCTGGATGTCCAGAGGAGGGTGACGTGTGAGCCCAATATATAAGTCGATCCCGAACCTCGAGCGGCACGTACGTCCGACCCACAGGACACTGTGGAGGGCTAGGATCGGTACGCAACGCCCGCTCGATTTTGGAATCGACCTCCCACACCACCGGTGCCACCAGGCAAGACGGTGGGAGTATGGGCGTGGGCTCAACGGACCTCTCCTCCGTGTCATACCGCCGGGACAGGGCATCTGCCTTACCGTTCTGGGACCCAGGGATGTACGTGATCTTAAAAACGAACCGGGCCAGAAACATGTTCCACCTAGCCTGGCGAGGGTTCAGTCTCCTAGCTGCCCGGATGTACTCCAGGTTTCGGTGGTCAGTCAAAATGAGGAAAGGGTGTTGAGCCCCCTCAAGCCAATGCCTCCACACCTTTAGGGCCTGGACCACGGCTAGCAGCTCCCTGTCCCCCACGTCATAATTTCGCTCCACCGGACTGAGCTTTTTAGAGTAAAAAGCACAGGGGCGGAGTTTCAGGGGCGTGCCAGACCGTTGCGAGAGCACGGCCCCTATACCGGCTTAAGACGCGTCTACCTCGACCTGGAATGGTAGCGCGGGATCCGGATGCGCCAGCACCGGCGCCGAGGTAAACAGGTCCTTCAGTCTCCCAAAAGCCCTATCAGCCTCAGCCGACCACTGCAAGCGCACCGGACCTCCCTTTAGTAGAGACGTTATGGGAGCTGCCACCTGTCCAAAACCCCGGATAAACCTCCTGTAGTAATTCGCAAAGCCCAAGAACCGCTGCACCTCTTTAACAGTAGTTGGAGTTTGCCAATTACGCACGGCCGACACACGGTCAACCTCCACCTTTACCCCTGACGCAGACAGCTGATAACCCAAAAAGGAGACAGACTCCTGGAAAAACAGACATTTCTCTGCCTTGACATACAGATCATGCTCCAACAATCTCCTCAATACTCGGCGCACCAGGGCTACATGCTCGGCTCGGGTAGAAGAATACACTAGAATGTCGTCAATGTACACGACCACTCCCTGCCCCTGCATATCCTGGAAGATCTCATCTACGAAGGATTGGAAGACTGAAGGAGCATTCATTAACCCGTATGGCATGACGAGATACTCGTAATGACCCGAGGTGGTACTAAATGCTGTCTTCCATTCGTCTCCCTCCCTAATACGCACCAAGTTGTATGCGCTCCTGAGATCCAATTTTGTGAAGAACCGCGCCCCGTGTAAAGACTCCGTCATAGTCGCAATCAGAGGGAGTGGATAACTGTATTTCACAGTAATCTGATTGAGACTGCGGTAATCAATACACGGGCGCAAACCTCCATCCTTTTTCTTCACAAAAAATAAACTTGAGGACGCAGGGGAAGTGGAGGGCCGTATGTATCCCTGTCTCAGAGAATCGGCTATGTAAGTCTCCATAGCTCTCTTCTCCTCTTGAGACAGAGGATACACATGGCTCCGCGGAAGTGCAGCTCCTACCTGGAGGTCTATCGCACAATCCCCCTGTCTATGTGGTGGCAATTGCGTCGCCTTCGCCTTACTAAACACAAGTGCTAAATCCTCATACTCGGGGGGAATGTGCAATGCGGGCAGTTGGTTTGAACTTTCCACCGAGGTCGCCCCTACGGAAACGCCCAGACATCGCCCTACACACTGGACAGACCACTCCTTGAGAGCCCTCTGTCGCCACGAAATAGAGGGATTATGAGTAATCAACCAGGGAAGCCCCAGCACCACCGGATATGCAGGAGAGTCTATAAGATATAGCTGAATAGTCTCCTCATGACCCTCCTGCGTCCCCATCCTAAGTGGAGCTGTGACCTCCCTAATCAACCCCGATCCCAACGGACGGCTATCTAGAGCATGTACAGGGAAAGGATTACTGACAGGAAGGAGGGGAATCCCTAACTCTGCACAAAATCGCCGATCTATAAAATTCCCAGCTGCGCCTGAATCTACTAGCGCCTTATGCTGGGAATGAGGTGCAACCTGTGGGAAGCAAACAGGTATGGTTAGGTGCACAACAGAGAGCTCTGGGTAAGTGGGGCGCCTACTCACCTGGAAGGACTCCCCAGTGCGTGGCCGGCCGTCTCTCCCCCTAGGAGACCCCCCCAGCACCTGGCCGCAGTGTGTCCTCCACGGCCACAGTAGGTACAGGGGTTGGTCACCCTGGGGCTCCATTTCCTCTCCTCTCTAGCGCCAGCACCCCGAGCTCCATAGGACTAGGCTCGGAGGTGCTGGAGGGTGGAATGGACGACCCCCACTCAGGACGTCCGCGGGTGGCCAACAGGGTGTCGAGGCGAATGGCCATGTCTACCAACTGGTCAAACGTGAGGGTGTGTCCCTGCAGGCCAACTCACGACGGACGTCCTCCCGTAGGCTGCAGCGGAAGTGGTCTATGAGGGCCCGCTAATTCCACCCTGCGTCTGCCGCTAGAGTCCGGAACTCCAGTGCAAACTCCTGGGCGCTCCTCTTCCCCTGTCGGAGGTAGAATAGACGTTCTCCCGCCGCCTTCCCCTCAGGTGGATGGTCGAATACAGCCCTGAAGCGACGGGAGAACTCCGCATAGGTGATCGTCGCGGGGTCTATTCTCCTCCATTCGGCGTTGGCCCACTCCAATGCCTTGCCGGTGAGACAGGAGATGAGGGCGGAAATGCTCTCGTGTCCCGAGGGCACCGGGTGTACGGTGGCGAGGTAGAGTTCTACTTGTAGGAGGAAACCTTGACACCCGGCAGCGGTACCATCATACGCCCTCGGGAGCGAGAGCCGAATCCCACTGGGTTCCGGAGCGTGGACTAAGGGACTGACCGGTGCTGGTGGTCCTGTGGGAGGAGGCGTGGGTGCCCAACTGGTCTCCAGGCGATGCAGGGTATTCATTACTCCCTGTAGAGCGTTGGTGATCTGGGCTATCCTGTCATCCTGTCCGCGGACGCGCTCCTCCCATGACTCGGTCGCTGCTGCTGCTCCTGCTGATTCCATGAATGGTGTGTAGTTCTGTCAGTGACGGGCGTAGGTGTGGAATCAAATGCAGGATGCAGATGCAAGTCCAAAATACTTTAATAAAGTCCACAGAATGAACGGCTACAAACAGAGCCGGAAGAACAAGGAAAATAACGCACTCAGCGTAAAAATACAACAAACGCACAACAGTGCGGACTCTCTATAAAAATAGAGCACAAACTGACTGGCAACACCTCCTGACATAGAACAACTACACACAACCACAAGACAGAAACAACGAGAACTTAAAGGACACATAATCAAGACAAAATGAGCAACAGGTGTACCAAAACAGACCAAACCAAACACACAGAGAAACAACGAACGGTGGCAGCTAGTACTCCGGGGACGACGACCGCCGAAGCCTGCCCGAACAAGGAGAAGGAGCAGCCTCGGCAGAAACCGTGACAGCTATCATAAGTTGAATGCACCAATTTGTAAGTCGCTCTGGATAAGAGCGTCTGCTAAATGATGTAAATGTAAATGTAAATGTTGGAAATCTGATATCCCCCTAGCTGATCATTGTCTGCAGCCGGCTCTGATCGTATTGTAGGTCTAATGAAACATGCAGGGAGATTGAGCTCATCCGTGGTGGTCGGCGAGCCCTCAACCTTCTGGCCCGTAGCCCTGCGTGGCATCGACTGTGCCACAAAAGCATGCCGAAGTGGCAAAGTCGATACCCACGTTTTTTAAACACAGTTATTATTTATAGTCATGAGCATTATTTAGAGTTAATTCTATGAGGGGGGAGGGTGTGTACTTTCTTTTTACAGTACAAGGGGAGGGTCATGTGAAAATATTCCCAGTACATTTTGAACTGTCCCTAATAACTTAAAGTGCTTTTGAGATCATTGATCGATACAACTCAACTGAACTGGAAATCACATTTCGTAGTCACTGTTTTTTTTTTTTTCAGATTAAACAAGAAAACACCAGAAATTGAATAAATACATCAGGGGTGATTGGGTCAGAATACAGTGTGGTTGTTCTGATGTCTGACAAATAGTATTTGTCCCCATGATGTAACTGAGACAAAGTCTCCCTCAACTATAAGAAGTATGTTTCATAATTCAGTTCAGATGGACATTTTTACAAGTCTACGGGATGTTCCTATGGAATGGCACAATTCATTTTGATTGCATGTGCTATAAGCGGGTACACCATGAAGTTATACCCTCTCATCAACTTCCTTACTGTCAGCTTTCCTCCACACTGACTAGCTGACATGTGGTGTGCTGTCATGTCTCCTGATCAAAACTGAGCACTGACATCAACCAAAACACTTAGTCTTACACAGTTATCCTGTTTCCCATGTAAAATAGCCTTTGAGTGACCAAAACATCAACCATACTATATTTTCTCCAGTAAAATGCTCAGTTGAGAAAATGTACCTTTTCTCTGATGTTTAACTATCAGTAAGAATGAAGGACAGGCTAGGTGGCCATAGCAACATACAATCCTGTCATACATTACATCATGCTTTCACAAATGATTTGTTTATCACACCGTTTGTTCATTTCTGTGCCCACCTGTGTGTGTGTGTGTGTGATAGTGTGTGATAGTGTGTGTGTGTGTGTTTGTGTGTGTGTGTGTGTGTGTGTGTGTGTGTGTGTGTGTGTGTGTGTGTGTGTGTGTGTGTGTGTGTGTGTGTGTGTGTGTGTGTGTGTGTGTGTGTGTGTTGTGTGTGTGTGTGCAGAGAGACGCTGGGGAGGGGAGTGTGTGTCAGTCATTCAGAGATAAATAGAGAGGCAGAGCTCAGAGTTTGTCAGAAGGCTGACCTGACAGGGTCACACACAGGATCAAGCAGGAGCAGGACCTCAGCATTTGGACCCTTTATTACAAATGGAGACACAGGAAGCTGTTCAATACTGTTTTCAAGACAGAAACACTTCTTGCAGAAAGTCTTCGCTATCGACATCTATCTACATAACACTGTACATCTTCTTCTCATTGATTTCAGCAGTTACAGTATTTTTGAACATACTGGTGATCATCTCCATCTCTCACTTCAAGCAGCTCCACACTCCAACCAACCTGCTCATCCTCTCTCTGGCTGTGGCAGATCTCCTGGTGGGACTGATTGTGATACCATTAACGACTATAGCATTAATGGAACCATGCTGGGATTTTGGGGAATATTTCTGTGGGTTTTATTTCTATATCAGTTGTTTGTGTTCTTCTTTATCTGTGGGCAGTTTGGTCTTGATATCTATTGACCGTTATGTTGCTGTGTGTGATCCCTTATTGTACCACTCTAAAATAACAATAACAAGAATGATGTATTGTATATCCATTACCTGGTGTTTTTGTATCATATACGATGCTGCTATTGCAAAAATATTTGTAAATGTACCCAGTAGGTGTTTGAAAGAATGTTTTACTGTAGAAGGGTCAGTCTTGGGTAATATAATTGACTTTGTAATTACAGTGTTTGTCCCGTGCTCTATTATTATAACACTTTATTTGAAAATATTTGTGGTGGCCATATCACAGGCCAGAAAGGTATTTTCAAAAGAGGCTGCCAGTGTGTCTGGTGTTAAAACTGTACAGGCAAATAAGTCAGAGAGAAAAGCAGCAAAAACTCTAGCTATTGTTGTTTTCACCTATCTAAGTTGTTGGATTCCATTTTATTTTTATGTACTTTTATTTTTAATTGACCAATTTGTATCATTTATCATCAGCTGTCTGCCACTTGTTAATTCCTTAATTAATCCAATAATTTATGCTTTCTTTTATCCATGGTTCAAAGTAACAGCTAAACTTATTTTAACTCTGAAGTTAAGACGTTCATAGTTCCTATGTTTTTATTCCTAAATATGACACACATAGGTTTGATATGTTTTGTAATACATTTGTTGTAATTGCTTCTTTCATGTAACAATACACTGACATTATTCATCTCAGTGTTGTCATCATAGATACATGTGGTGGTGATACACAATGATTTGAATGGATTGCAGTCATTTAGGGTTGTACATTTCAAAAATAGTCATGGATAATTCTATATGTTGTTTAACATCTCCCTCTAGTGGCTCAATTGTGACACAATGCCTTCATCAAGTGTGGTAAAGTTGAAATGTACAATAATGCATGACATCAGATAACGTCCAAGTCTATCTCAATGGTGTATTGTGTAAGTAGTTGAGGGTAAAATGCAAGAATATGCAATCATGGGTAACACTTATAGTGTTCCGTAATAAACCATTTGTAAGTCATTTACAGTTTGCTCAACATTTATTAATCATTACTCCCACATTTGTTAAATGTTAGTAAGCTAGGTATTTTCACGTTTATAAATAACTACTATATGCATTAATGATTAAACACAACAGCGCAGGAGACCGCAGCAGACACTTCAACCTCAACATACTGGGTATGAACACTACAAAAGTTGTTTATAAATGTGTGAATAACTAACTAAAACAAATGTGTGTGTAATGATAAATTATGAAGAAAATATTTACTTTTTAAAGCTGCAATATGTAACTTTTTGAGTGACCCATCCAAATTCACATAGAAATATGAGTTATAGAGCTGTCATTCTCATTGAAAGCAGGTCTAAGAAGCGGTAGATCTGTTCTATGTAAGCTATTACTATGTTTCCCATTATTAAGTTTAGTTTTGTACTCCTTGGCTGCGTTGCCGGCGGCAGTGTAGATGGCTGAGTTAACTTCTTTAGAGCCTGTACCATATACAAATCATTTTTGGATTTGACATCAAAAGTTTAATATGAGGCGACATTATAGAATGCCACCTTTTATTTGAGGGTATTTTCATACATAAATTAGAACACCTTATGTATCTAGTTCCCCCCATTTGAAGAAGTCATAAGAATTTGGACAACTTCACTTGTGGTGTATTAAAGGGAGTAACCCTTTAAACATAATGTTCAGTTAAATTATGTATTTAGATATTGGTTCCCTTACCCTGTAAGCAGTCTATGAACTGCTCTAATGAGTGACTACAATCCACCCTTTGGTTTAAGTAGTCACTGCCAACAAACACAAATGTTAGCATTTTCAGACAAAACATGTTACTTCTACTACTTTCAGCAAACTACTACAACAGTGTGACTGTTTTGGAATAAAATGTTCATATATTTCCTTTAACATCCTCTGTGTTGTGTGCTTATTGTTTAACCATTGATATGTTCTAGGTCATTTTGAGACCTTAAGGAGCATCAGGTACTGCTGGAATGTCTACCAATGGCATGTCCATCTTTTTGTGAGAAATTACACTGGTCACTCAACGTTTATTAAGGATGAATAGTCCTCGCTTTAGGGACTGCAACACAACTTTACCAATGATTGGTAAATGGTTTACAAGGACATTTATTAAACATCTTAGTATTACATACTATAGAAGATATTTATAAATGTGTGAACAACTAGCTTAGTAACACAAATGTGGGAGTAATTATAAATAAATGAATAAACTATTTCTTAATATATTAAATATTCTTTATTACAAGGTGTTATTATAAAGTGGTGCCCAATTTCTATATTCATTCAGACTCAACTGCATCTGAGAGCTGCTCTGGCATGACCCCTGACCTGGCAGCAATCTGACACTATGAATCATTAATGCATATAGTAGTTATTTATGAATGTGAAAATACCTAGCTGACTAACATTTAACAAATCTGTCAGTAATGATTCATATATGGTGAGTAAACTGTAAATGCCTTACAAATGGTTTCTTACTGAACATTATATGATATCATGCATTATTGTACATTTCGACTTTACTGCACTTGATGAAGGCATTGTGTCCCAATTGAGCCACTAGAGGGTAATGTTAAACAACATACAGAATGATCCATGACGTACTCAAAATGTACAATTTAGAATACTTACTTTCTATCATTAAATAACATGGAACAACCACAGACTTTGGTATTTGGAATATACAACCCTAAATGACTACAATGTATTTTATAAAACAAGCTTATGCCTTCTTATGCCTTCTCCAAGTCATTCCATTCCAATCCATCCAAATCATTCTGCATCAACACCACATATATCTATGATGACAACCCTGAGATGAAAAATGTCAGTGTATTGTTACATGAAAGAAGCAATTACAACAAAACAGTATAACATAACTATGTCAAACTAGGGAATAAAAACATAGGAACTACACATGCCTTAACTTCAGAGTTAAAATATGTTTAGCTGTTACTTTGAACCATGGATAAAAGAAAGCATAAATGATGGGATTAATTAAGGAATTAACAAGTGGCAGAAAGCTGATGAAAAGTGATGATGAATCTAAATTTGATAAAGAAAAAAAGAAAAAAGAAATCCAACAACTTAGAAAGGTGAAAACAACAATAGCTAGAGTTTTTGCTGCTTTTCTCTCAGACTTATTTGCCTGTACAGTTTTATTTGCCTGTACAAACATATCAATAGCATGTAAAGTAGCTAGTTCGCTGTAAAATTGCCGAAACAAACTGCACTATCAATTTAGGAGTCTACAATTTCACCATGTTCAACCTGCTGATCAATGTGCCTCACAGACTGGAGTCTAACATTCGCAAAGCAGATATACTTGTGAGGAGATGGGAAACGTTGTCCATATAATGTCAATGGGTTGCGCGGTGCATTCTGGGTGATTCTGGGACAAGGAGCGCCCTCTTTCATGGAGTGAATGGGAGTCTATTGGGCGCTATCTAAAAAACCCAACATTAGCAAGTATTTCGTCAACAGGAAGTACAATATTACAAATCTTTAATGACTTTGCTATCTGTAATATCGTGTAGCTTTGGAATCGTGACATTACGTACTTTTGAGGAGAACCGGCACATTTCTCGACATACAGTATACACTGACTTTGAGGAGGGGTTAAGTGACGATTAGCTTAGCAACCGCATGACGCAGCAAGACAATGTGAACGCGATTGGTTGACAGTCGGCTGGGTGGGGCGTTATACGTTCCATCATTCATTGGATTTCTATCTCCTTTCTATAATATCTCTGGCAACTGCACCATGCAATGCACCCTGGACTAAAGAGGCAGACTGATAGGAAAAATGTGCTAGACCCTCCGTTAAATTACACATTTCTCGAGGTAGGAATATCACTAAAATATGATCAATGGCTCATTCGAGAGAAGACATCCTCCCGAGTTATGACATCAGCCAGTATTGAAATCTGACATGTATGATAGACGTTTTCGCGATCTTAAAGAAGTATCGACTTGTGATGGCCGGCCGCCCAACAACCTGCCCGCTTGACCCTATCCCCTCCTCTCTTCTCCAGACCATCTCCGGTGACCTTCTCCCCTACCTCACCTCGCTGATCAACTCATCCTTGACCGCTGGCTATGTCCCTTCCGTCTTCAAGAGAGCAAGAGTTGCACCCCTTCTCAAAAAACCAACACTCGATCCCTCTGATGTCAACAACTACAGACCAGTATCCCTTCTTTCTTTTCTTTCCAAAACTATTGAGCGTGCCGTCTTTAGCCAACTCTCTTGCTATCTCTCTCAGAATGACCTTCTTGATCCAAACCAGTCAGGTTTCAAGACTGGTCATTCAACTGAGACTGCTCTTCTCTGTGTCACGGAGGCTCTCCGCACTGCTAAAGCTAACTCTCTCTCCTCTGCTCTTGTCCTTCTAGACCTGTCTGCTGCCTTTGATACTGTGAACCATCAGATCCTCCTCTCCACCCTCTCCGAGCTGGGCATCTCCGGCGCGGCTCACTCTTGGATTGCGTCCTACCTGACCGGTCGCTCCTACCAAGTGGCGTGGCGAGAATCTGTCTCCGCACCACGTGCTCTCACCACTGGTGTCCCCCAGGGCTCAGTTCTAGGCCCTCTCCTATTCTCGCTATACACCAAGTCACTTGGCTCTGTCATTTCCTCACATGGCCTCTCCTATCATTGCTACGCTGACGATACACAACTAATCTTCTCCTTTCCCCCTTCTGATAACCAGGTGGCGAATCGCATCTCTGCATGTCTGGCAGACATATCAGTATGGATGACGGATCACCACCTCAAGCTGAACCTTGGCAAGACGGAGCTGCTCTTCCTCCCGGGGAAGGACTGCCCGTTCCATGATCTCGCCATCACGGTTGACAACTCCGTTTTGTCCTCCTCCCAGAGTGCGAAGAGCCTTGGCGTGACCCTGGACAACACCCTGTCGTTCTCCGCTAACATCAAGGCGGTGACCCGATCCTGTAGGTTCATGCTCTACAACATTCGGAGAGTACGACCCTGCCTTACACAGGAAGCGGCACAGGTCCTAATCCAGGCACTTGTCATCTCCCGTCTGGATTACTGCAACTCGCTGTTGGCTGGGCTCCCTGCCTGTGCCATTAAACCCCTACAACTCATCCAGAATGCCGCAGCCCGTCTGGTGTTCAACCTTCCCAAGTTCTCTCACGTCACCCCGCTCCTCCGCACACTCCACTGGCTTCCAGTTGAAGCTCGCATCTTTTACAAGACCATGGTGCTTGCCTACGGAGCTGTGAGGGGAACGGCACCTCCGTACCTTCAGGCTCTGATCAGTCCCTACACCCAAACGAGGGCATTGCGTTCATCCACCTCTGGCCTGCTGGCTCCCCTTCCTCTGCGGAAGCACAGTTCCCGCTCAGCCCAGTCAAAACTGTTCGCTGCTCTGGCACCCCAATGGTGGAACAAGCTCCCTCACGACGCCAGGACAGCGGAGTCACTCACCACCTTCCGGAGACATTTGAAACCCCACCTCTTTAAGGAATACCTGGGATAGGATAAAGTAATCCTTCTAACCCCCCCCCAAAAAAAAAAAAATATTATAATAATTAAAAAAAAAAATGGTAAAGTGGTGATCCCACTGGCTATAAGGTGAATGCACCAATTTGTAAGTCGCTCTGGATAAGAGCGTCTGCTAAATGACGTAAATGTAAATATAAATGTAGATGTATTGATTAGGCCATTTATATTTTTAAGGGATGGTACTACCACTGTGTGTGGACATGATCTTGTTAACAATGTTAATCTTAATTTTATTTTTAATTTACATTTTTTCCCCTCCTGTCTGTTAATATTAGTGCACTCTGCAGATTTGTATTTGTATTTATTAGGGATCCCCATTCGCTGTTGCCAAGGCAGCAGCTACTCTACCTGGGGTCCAAACACATTAAGGCACTTGCACACATTACACACAAAACAAAAGATAAAACAGTACATCATATAACATTATTACACCACTACATATCTACAATACAAAATGCATAATACCACCATACAACAATATTACAATGTAAGTGTGTGTGCTAGCGCAAGTGTGCACATGCGTGTGTCTGTACCTTTGTGTGTTTTATTATGGACAGACTTTTCCCCATCTTAGCTGCTGTTGTATCAATATGTTTTGTCCATGACAGTTTACAATCCAGGGTTACTCCAAGCTGTTTAGTCACCTCAACTTGCTCAATTTCCACATTATTCATTAGGATAATTAGTTGAGGTTTAAGATTTAGTGAATGATTTGTCCCAAATACAATGCTTTTAGTTTTGGAAATATTTAGGAATAAACTATTCCTTGCCACCCATTTTGAAACTAACTGCAGCTCTTTGTTAAGCGTTGCAGTCATTTCAGTTGCTGTAGTAGCTGACGTGTATAGTGTTGAGTCATCCACATACATAGACACACTGGCTTTGAGTAAAGCCAGTGGCATGTAGTTAGTAAAGATTGAAAAAAGTAAGAGGCCTAAACAGCTGCCCTGGGGAATTCCTGATTCTACCTGGATTATGTTTGAGAGACTTCCATTAAAGAACACCCTCTGTGTTCTGTTAGACAAGTAACTCTTTATCCACATTATAGCAGGGGGGTGTAAAGCCATAACACATATGTTTATCCAGCAGCATACTATGATCGATAATGTCAAAAGCCGCACTTAAGTCTAACAAAACAGCCCTCACAATCTTTTTATCATCAATTTCTCTCAGCCAATCATCAGTCATTTGTGTAAGCGCTGTGCTTGTTGAATGTCCTTCCTTATAAGCATGCTGAATGTCTGTTGTGAATTTGTTTACTGTAAAATAGCATTGTATCTGGTCAAACACAATTTTTTCCAGAAGTTTACTAAGGGTTGGTAACAGGCTGATTGGTCGACTTTTTGAGCCAGTAAAAGGGGCTTTAGTATTCTTGGGTAGCGGAATGACTTTTAATTCCCTCCAGGCCTGAGGGCACACACATTCTAGTAGGCTTAAATTGAAGATATGGCAAATAGGAGCGGCGTTTGTTGCTGGCATGTCATGCCTAAGTTTGCTAATCTTGCCAATGTGATGAATGAGCCATCTGATTCAATGAATGATAGAGCCGAGTTTGCCTTTGTATCCTTTTCTCTCTCGCTCTCCTCCAACACTACTCACTCTGCCCCTACTCAGATGGTAATGTGCCGCCGCAGCCTTCGCTCTCTCTCCCGCTACTCTCTCCTCTTCCATCCATCTCTTCCCTCTGCTAAATCCTTCTCCCTCCGATCTCCTGATTCTGCCTCCTCAACCCTCCTCTCCTCCCTTTCTGCATCTTTTGACTCTCTATGTCCCCTATCCTCCCGGCCGGCTCGGTCCTCCCCTCCAGCTCCGTGGCTTGACGACTCATCGCGAGCTCACAGAACAGGGCTCCGGGCAGCTGAGCGGAAATGGAAGAAAACTAGACTCCCTGCGGACCTGTCATCTTTTCACTCCCTCCTCTCTACATTTTCACTCCACCCTCTCCGAGTTGGGCATCTCCGGCGCTGCTCACTCTTGGATTGCATCCTACCTGACAGGTCGCTCCTACCAGGTGGCGTGGCGAGAATCTGTCTCCGCACCACGTGCTCTCACCACTGGTGTCCCCCAGGGCTCAGTTCTAGGCCCTCTCCTATTCTCTCTATACACCAAGTCACTTGGCTCTGTCATATCCTCACATGGCCTCTCCTATCATTGCTACGCAGATGACACACAATTCATTTTCTCCTTTCCCCCTTCTGATAAACAGGTGGCGAATCGCATCTCTGCATGTCTGGCAGACATATCAGTGTGTATGTCGGATCACCACTTCAAGCTGAACCTCGGCAAGACGGAGCTGCTCTTCCTCACGGGAAAGGACTGCCCCCTCCATGATCTCGCCATCACGGTTGAAAACTCCATTGTGTCCTCCTCCCAGAATGCAAAGAACCTTGGCGTGACCCTGGACAACACCCTGTCGTTCTCCGCTAACATCAAAGCGGTGACCCGATCCTGCAGGTTCATACTCTACAACATTCGCAGAGTATGACCCTACCTTACGCAGAAAGCGGCACAGGTCCTAATCCAGGCACTTGTCATCTCCAGTCTGTATTACTGCAACTCGCTGTTGGCTGGCCTCCCTGCCTGTGCCATTAAACCTGCAACTTATCCAGAACGCTGCAGCCGTCTGCTGTTCAAACTTCCCAAGTTCTGCCTGTGCCATTAAACCCGTACAACTTCCCCATCACTTCAGCCTGAAAATCCCTCTGATAATCTTTGGTCACTGTAAGCATCATTCTTGATAGCCGCAAGCCACTGGCAGCATCAGGGGAAAACTCTGGTAGGTAGAACGGTGAAACATAACTAATTTTCACGCTTGTTTGTAATTAGCACAGCCAGACACAGAACAACAGACACAGAACAACAGACACAGAACAACATAGTGAACCACTTGAGTAGCCGAATACACAGGAAGTAAATTAAAATGTACTTGTTCTAGCTTGTAATTTGGATCATTTAGATGTTTATGAAAAATACATAATGTTGTTAAAATAGTAATGACTATATGTTGCGGCAGAGCAAGGGTGAAATGTATCTTTAATAATGCTTTATGGCTATAATATTGCTAATGTTAGCTAGCTAATGAGAAGATGATTTCTGCTGGATGCTTTAATGTTTAGCTTGTTGCTGTCAGTTAGCAGATGGACAACCAGTACTGCAGTAGTCAGACATGACACGAATTACCAACATACAGTGCATTTGGAAAGTATTCAGATCCCTTCCCTTTTTCCACATTTTGTTACTTTACAGCCTTATTCTAAAATTTTATGAATAAAATGTTTTCCCTCGTCAGTCTACACACAATACCCCATAATGACAAAGCAAAAACAGTTATTTAATTTTTTCTGCAAATTGATTACAAATAAAAACTGAAATACCTTATTAACATTAGTATTCAGACCCTTTGCTATGAGACTCGAAATTGAGCTCAGCTGCATCCTGTTTCCATTGATCATCCTTGAGATGTTTCTACAACTTGATTGGTGTCCACCTGTGGTAAATTAAATTGATTGGACATGATTTGGAAAGGCACACACCTAATTACATAAGGTCCCACAGTTGCAAATGCATGTCAGAGCAAAAACTAAGCCATGAGGTCGAAGGAATTGTCCGTAGAGCACCGAGACAGCATTGCGTCAAGGCACAGATCTGGGGAAGGGTACCAGAAAATGTCTGCAGCATTGAAGGTCCCCAAGAACACAGTGGCCTCATTCTTAAATGGAAGAAGTTTGGAACCACCAAGTCTCTTCCTAGAGCTTGCTGCCGAGGCCAACTGAGCAATCGGGGGAGAAGGGCCTTGTCAGGGAGGTGACAAAGAACCCGATGGTCACTCTGACAGAGCTCTAGAGTTCCTTTGTGGAGATGGGAGAACCTTCCAGAAGGACAACCATCTCTGCAGCACTCCACCAATCAGGCCTTTATGGTAGAGTGGCCAGACGGAAGCCACTCCTCAGTAAAAGGCACATGACAGCCGGCTTGGAGTTTGCCAAAAGGCACCTAAAGCACTCAGACCATGAGAACCAAGATTCTCTGGTCTGACGAAACCAAGGTTGAATTATTTGGCCTGAATGCCAAGCGTCCCGTCTGGAGGAAAACTGGCACCATACCTACGGTGAAGCATGGTGGTGGCAGCATCATGCTGTGGGGATGTTTTTCAGCAGCAGGGACTGGGAGACTAGTCAGGATCAAGGGAAAGATGAACGGAACAAAGTACAGAGAGATCCTTGATGAAAACCTGCTCCACAGTGCTCAGGACCTCAGACTGGAGTGAAGGTTCACCTTCCAACAGGACAATGACCCTAAGCACACAGCCAAGACAACGTAGGAGTGGCTTCAGGACAGGTCTCTGAATGTCCTTAAGTGGCCCAGCCAGAGCCCAGACTTGAGCTCAATCGAACATCTCTGAAGAGACCTGAAAATAGCTGTGCAGCGACACTCCTCATTCAACCTTACAGAGCTTGACAGGATCTGCAGAGAAGAATGGGAGAAACTCTGTAACTACAAGTGTGGCAAGCTTGTAGCGACATACTCAAGAAGACTTGAGGCTGTAATCGCTGACAAAGGTGCTTCAACAAAGTACTGAGTAAAGGGTCTGAATAATTATGTAAATGTTTGAAAAATAATCTAAAAACCTGTTTTTGCTTTGTCATTATGGGGTATTGTGTGTAGATTGATGGGATTGAGGGGAAAAAACAATTCTATCTATTTTAGTATAAGGCTGTAACGTAAATTATTTTTTGGGAAAAAGTCAAGGGGTCTGAATACTTTCTGAATGCACTGTAGTTTGATCCTTCACTTATTTTTGCACTACACAATAAATATTAATGAGACCAGTCAGCCATCGAATGTTAGCTATAATGTTAGCTTGCAAATCAGAGTCGAAACAAGCTAGCTAGCTAATGTGAGCTTGTAGGGATTTTAGCCAGAGATTTTAGAAAAGGAGCCAGGTTGTATTGAAAGCTAGCTTGCTACATTCTATCAAACCTGTCGTCTGGTGTTTTTGGTTAGCCTGCCACTGCGACCGCGCCACACAAACACAAGAGGGTAGGGGCCGGGTGGGCATTCCGCCTCGGAGGTGGATCCGGCACCGGGCGTGACCAACACCTTTTCTCCACCTCCCCGTTGCGCCCCTGGTCTGGTCCCGCTGACTGGAGCTGGACCCGACGACGGTGGACCAGACCTTACCAGCTCCGGACTGGAGCCGCTGGCCGGAGATGGACTGGACACCGGTGGAGTTGATTGCTCTGGCTCCGGAGTGGAGCAGCTGACCGGTGCCGGAACAGGCACCGTTGGAACAGGCACGGGCCGTCCCGGACTGGACACATGCACCACTGTCTTGGTGCGGGGAGCAGGACCGGGCCGGACCGGGCTGACGACGTGCACCACTGGCTTGGTGCGGGGAGCAGGAACGGGCCAGACCGGGCTGGCGACGCGCACCACTGGCTTGGTGCGAGGGACAGGAACAGGCCGGACCGGGCTGGCGACGCGCACCACTAGCTTGGTGCGAGGGACAGGAACAGGCCGGACCGGGCTGGCGACGCGCACCACTGGCTTGCTGCGAGGGACAGGAACAGGCCGGACCGGGCTGGCGACGCGCACCACTGGCTTGGGCGAGGGACAGGAACATGCCGGGCTGGACTGGGAACACGTACCACTGGCTTGGTGCGGGGAGAAGGAACAGGCCGGGCTGGACTGGGAACACGCACCACTGGCTTGGTGCGGGGAGCCGGAACGGGCCAGGCCGGACTGTGGAGGCGGACGGGAGATCTGGAGTGGAGAGCTGACACAACCCGTCCTGGCTGAATGCCTATTTCCACACAATATGTGTGAGGCATCAGCACAGGACGTACAGGGCTGTGCACTCGTCCTGGCGCTACAGCACGTGGCACTGGCGCAGGACATACGGGACCGAGGAGGCGTACTGGAGGCCACGAGCGTTGAGCCGGCACACCCCGTCCTGGCTGCATGCCCATCTTAGCACGAAACGTGCGTGGTGCTAGCACCGGACGTACAGGACTGTGCCGGAACACTCGTGGCACAGTACGTGGCTCCGTATAACACGGAGCCTGCCCAGTCTCACGCCTCCTAGCCTGAGTACGGGGAGTTGGCTCTGCTCTAACTCTAGGCTCCGCCAACCACCCTTTTAGCCCCCCCAAAAAAGATATTGGGGCTGTCTATCGGGCTTCCTCCTTGGCCGGTACCCTCTGCGTTGCCGCTGCTCCTCTCTGTAGCGCGCCTCCACAGTCTCCTCCCAAGGACGGCGATCCATTCCGGCCTGAATCTCTTCCCAAGTCCAGATCCCCTCCCGTCCAGGATCTCCTCCCAAGTCCAGGCTGTCTGTTCCTGGACACGCTGCTTGGTCCTTTTTTGGTGGGATCTTCTGTCATGCACGTTGACTGATGACTCGTGGAACCAAGGCGCAGCGTGATAAGCGTACATCTTTATTGATACACAACACACGAACAAAACAACAAAACGAAACGATACATGACGTCCTGAGGTTACACACACCAAACCTTTACGGATCAAGATCCCACAAACTAACTGGTGCCAACAGGCTGCCTAAGTATGGTCCCCAATCAGAGACAACGAGCTACAGCTGCCTCTGATTGGGAACCACCCTGGCCAACATAGAACTAAACGATCTAAAACAAAAAACATATAAAACTAAACATAGAAAATCCACACCCTGGCTCAACATTTAAGAGTCCCCAGAGCCAGGGCGTGACAGTTACTGCAAGTCTCAAAGAAAACAGGAGCTGCCTCCACTATTCCAGCACCATTTCAACTTTAACATTTCAACATCATCAAATCACCTATGCTTAGTCAAATACATTGACAACTGAAATATACCAAAAACAATTTAGTCCAATCTGTCACGCTGTATAATGATTTGAAGACAGGCGCAGGAATACGTATTAGGGCTTTTAATTACTCCACCCAACACAAGGTACGTCATGAAAAACAACGGGTACGAAGCCCAAAACAAAAACGTATATATATAACTCTGGGATGTAACCCAAACAAAAGAGTTAGGTGTAAACCTCCAAACAAATAAACGAGACAAGACCCATAATAACCAGAGCACAATACATGGTACTCACGAGACCAACAGACATCGGACATTAATCGTCAAGGACAATGGGGAACAGAGGGCACATATATATACACAAACTAATCAGGGGGAATGGGAACCAGGTGTGTGTAATGAGACAAGACAGTCCGGGGTTGGTGGTAATGATCCATATCAGTGACGCCTAGAAGGCCGGTGACGTAGACCTCCGGAGCTGGTGAACGGAATGAGCAGCAGTACAGGGGGGATCCGTGACACAATCAACATAAGCTAAATATGATGTGGCTGTCCATGGACTCTGTCATACAGTCAGTGGCGACCCGTCATTCAGGGCAGGTGGGGAGCCCCACCTGTTTTGAGCCCTACCTGTTTAGCTAAAAAATAAAAAAAAATGAAAAACAACAGATTAAATAATTGGGCTGTTTTACATGTTATTTTGGCATTAATTTGTGTTACATATCAGTTTCCAAACAATGTAAAAAAAAAAAACGTGCATTATTAAAGCTGCATACAAACATGGTCTCTTGAGTAAGAAAGCTCCAAAATGCAGATGTTTCAGCCTAGCTCAGTGTTTCTGTGGTGGGGGGGCAGCCAGCGAAAGCACAGAGCATAGGCGTTGGTCATTTTCTCTAGTTGCGCCGTGATTGGCTCAGTGTTCTGTCACTCATTGAGACACTACGTCATTCATTCATGTTTATCTGCCATTTGGGTCCACATTCTGTACGTGATGTGTTTGTATATGTGTGTTAATATACGAATGTGTTTTGTCCCTCCAGTCTCCCCCAGGATCTGTGGTCAGAACCAGGTCCCAGAAAATGTGAGTGTGGTGGTGAACAACCCTGTGTCTCTAACCTGTGAGGCCTCTGGCATCCCTCTTCCTGCTATCACCTGGCTGAACGATGGAAACACAGCAGCACAGGAGACCGCAGCAGACACTTTAACCTCAACGTACTGGGTATGAACACTACCACTACTCTCACTACATTAATGTCAGAGTGCTGCCAGGTCAGGGGTCATGCCAGAGCAGCTCTCAGATGCGGTTGAGTCTGAATGAATATAGAGATTGGGTAACACTTTATAATTGCACCTTGTAATAAAGCATTTATAATGGATTAGTAAATAGTTTATTCATAATTTCTATATAATTACTCCAACATTTGTACATTTTAATAAGCTAGTTATTCACACATTTATAAACAACTTTTAAAGTATTTAATAATGATTTATAAGATAATTAATAAGTTTTTTAAAGCTGCAATAAGTAACTTTCTTGGCGACCCGACCAAATTCACATAGAAATGTGACATAGCTCTGTCATTCTCATTGGAAGTAAGTCTAAGAAGCGTTAGATTTGTTCTATGTGCATATGTCAATGCTTCCCGTTCTTAAGTTTAGTTTTTGAGTCTTTTACTTTTGGTTTGGTAAACCAGCTTCAAACAGCCGAAAATACAATATTTTCTGTTATGGAAAATGTGTTTCACAGTGGTTTAGATGGTACAATGATTCTCTACACTTAACTTACTTGTTTTGTCACATAAACTGAAATTATGGGAACTATCAGAATATTTGCAACCGGGAAATGGCGGAGTGCATCTTTAATAGTATATCTTTAATATAGGTACTTATAAACCAATTACAAATCATTAGTAAAATATTTTTGCAGTCCCAAATACTTTCTTACTACTTTATAAATGTTTTGAGTGACCAGTGTAATTTCTCACAAAAAGACGGACATTCCATTGGTAGACATTCCAGCAGTACCTGATGCCAGGGGCGGTGTGTTCAATAGGGCGATATGGGCGACGCACTGCCAAACGGGAAAAGGAAGGGATTTTTTTCCTAATCAATTATATCACGGCAACAGTAGTTATCAGTGTTGTAATCTAGACGTCTGATCTGCCACAGTGCCACTAAATGTCCAATCAGGCTAAAGTCGTGCTTCAAATGGCCCCCCCCCCCCCCCTTTTGGGGCGATTTCAGTCAGGTTGAAAATCGCCCAGAAGTCTGTCATAGACTCCCATGTAAAATCAATTTTTTTCAAATATCAGAGCTTTCAATACAATCTCTATGTGTTTCTGAGGGCTTGCACTTACGCGCTTTCGTCATATGTAACGTAACCATGAACGTAACTAAGAAAAGAGCGGGTAGCAGCGTCAATCAATTCACTATTACTGTCAAAAAGGCTTCAGTGCAACTCGATTGTGTCTTTGAAAGAAGTTCCTTTTTGTCGGCGAACAAATGAAGATAAATTGGCAACGAAACAATTAGGACCTCCCAGACCAAATTTAATAATTCAACAGGTTTCTACTAAAGGGGGGAAGTCCTACACCCGAGGATTTTCCAAAAATTGGTACGAACGAAAAACCTGGCTAGCAGGCTGCGATGTAGCTAATGCAGTCTTCTTCTACCCCCTGCTTACTCTTTCACCCTGAAGGCGGCACGGCAGACAGCACCGCTTGGACAGCGACTGGTGTGTAACGGACATGTACCATCTTTCAGGAAAGATTAAGAAACATGAGCTGTCAAAGACCCACATGGATAGCTGTTTGAGATTGTCTGCTTTGGGGAGAGTGAACATTCCCACTCAACTGGATGAGGGATACAGGCTAGCTGTCCGCCGCCACAACGATGAGGTTAGTGTTGATAATCACAAGTTTACTGGAGAACTGAAACTGACAAGGCTGACAAGATAGGACCCTTTTGTCCATTGTTATTGGATAGGAACATAACTTATAACCAGCTCCTGACCTAAATAGATCTTAGCACAACATTTTACTCAACATATCATATTCCATATTCACTATAACAAATATATTTACTACGACATTAGCAAGAACCGCCACATCCTCAGCCGGCTAATCCAGTGTGTGAAGTTTTGTGGAGTGTTTGAGTTAGCTTTGCGAGGCAAAGATGAAACTGAGGGCTCCACCAACCCTGGTAAGCCAACACTTTTGAGATCAGTCAATAAATGCTTCTGGTATTGACTTATATGCTGCCCCTGTCTTCATGTTGTTGCTGGACATATCTTTTTTTAAATGTGTGTAGGTCACCTAAATCATCAGAAAAATTGCCCCCCCTGAGAATTTTTTCAGGAGCCGCCACTGCCTGATGCTCCTTAAAGGTAGACTCAGCAATTTGACGTAGATGCAGAAAGTAAACAGCATAGTGGGTCAATATCTGCAACAACTAAGAGCGTTGAAGCATGAGGCTCAACTTCTCCGCTCCACATGGAATTGTTTTAAGATAGTCATACCAAGGATAATTTATCTGTGGTCCTCTGTAGCTCAACTGGTAGAGCACGGCGCTTGTAACGCCAAGGTAGTGGGTTCGATCCCCGGGACCACCCATACACAAAAATGTATGCACGCATGACTGTAAGTCGCTTTGGATAAAAGTGTCTGCTAAATGGCATATTATTATTATCTTTGATTTAGAATTTTAGGACCCCTTTACGTATCAAAAACATTTATAAAACATTGAATTTGGTCTTACTGCTATTAGCCCATAGAAACGCATTGAATAACAGAATAATACATGGTAAAACACATAGTAAAAAAAATAATAATCTGCAGTAAGTTTGTTTTGAAGGCTTTCCTATATCTGAGAGATATAAGTACGATTGTATTTCTTTTACACATATTTCACCCCTTTTTTGGGGCACTAAACTACTTCCATATATACTTCTTAAATGTTTTAAGCTGGTACCAGGCTACCTTCAGGTGTGGCTTGTGAGGCTTGTGGGCGCCCTAGAGCAAAACATACTCACCTTTCCACAAAGGGGTCATATTAGTGTGTAGCCCAAACTGTTCGGACATTACAGACAGAAGTTGGCAGATCGGCGGTACCGACTTCAGATGAGTCCTGTGATGCTTGTGGGGGTCGTAGAGCAAAATCACTGACATGTTTCTGTTCATGAGACCGTTCGGATGGTACAGACCGATTTTAGGCAGATGCTGATATCGGCGGATGTGGTGGATTGGGATGCAGCCCATGCAAGTAAAACAGATATCTCTCGCTTAAACAGACAGATATTTATGGGGATTTTTTAAAATTATGCTAATTAGATTACCCGCTTATAAGAAATCCCGCTATGACCTCCGACGAACCATCAAACAGGCAAAGAGTCAATACAGGACTAAGATTGAATCATACTACACTGGCTCTGACGCTCGTCGGATGTGGCAGGGCTTGAAAACTATTACAGACTACAAAGGGAAGCACAGCCGCGAGCTGCCCAGTGACACAAGCCTACCAGACGAGCTAAACCACTTCTATGGTCGCTTCGAGGCTAGCAACACTGAAGCATGCATGAGAGCACCAGCTGTTCCGGATGACTATGTGATCACGCTCTCCGTAGCCGATGTGAGTAAGACTTTTAAACAGGTCAACATTCACAAGGCAGACGGATTACCAGGACGTGTACTCGGAGCATGTGCTGACCAACTGGCAAGTGTCTTCACTGACATTTTCAACATGTCCCTGACTGAGTCTGTAATACCAACATGTTTCAAGCAGACCACCATAGTCCCCGTGCCCAAGGACTCTAAGATAACCTGCCTAAATGACTACCGACCCGTAGCACTGACGTCTGTAGCCATGAATTGCTTTGAAAGGCTGGTCATGGCTCACATCAACAGCATTATCCCAGAAACCCTAGACCCACTCCAATTTGCATACCGCCCCAACAGATCCACAGATGATGCAATCTCTATTGCACTCCACACTGCCCTTTCCCACCTGGACAAGAGGAACACCTACGTGAGAATGCTATTCATTGACTACAGCTCAGCATTCAACACCATAGTGCCCTCTAAGCTCATCACTAAGCTAAGGATCCTGGGACTAAACACCTCCCTCTGCAACTGGATCCTGGACTTCCTGACGGGCCGCCCCCAGGTGGTAAGGGTAGGTAACAACACATCTGCCACACTGATCCTCAACACAGGGGCCCCTCAGGGGTGCGTGCTCAGTCCCCTCCTGTACTCTCTGTTCACCCATGACTGCATGGCCAGGCACGACTCCAACACCATCATTAAGTTTGCCGACGACACAACAGTGGTAGGCCTGATCACCGACAACGATGAGACAGCCTATAGGGAGGAGGTCAGAGACCTGGCCGTGTGGTGCCAGGACAACAACCTCTCCCTCAACGTGACCAAGACAAAGGAGATGATTGTGGACTACAGGAAAAAAAAAGAGGACTGAGCACGCCCCCATTCTCATCGACGGGGCTGTAGTGGAACAGGTTGAGAGCTTCAAGTTCCTTGGTGTCCACATCACCAACGAATTATCATGGTCCAAACACACCAAGACAGTCGTGAAGAGGGCACGACAAAGCCTATTCCCCCTCAGGAGACTGAAAAGATTTGGCATGGGTCCTCAGATCCTCAAAAACTTCTACAGCTGCACCATCGAGAGCATCCTGACTGGTTGCATCACCGCCTGGTATGGCAACTGCTTGGCCTCCGACCGCAAGGCACTACAGAGGGTAGTGCGTACGGCCCAGTACATCACTGGGGCCAAGCTTCCTGCCATCCAGGACCTCTATACCAGGCGGTGTCAGAGGAAGGCCCTCAAAATTGTCAAAGACTCCAGCCACCCTAGTCATAGACTGTTCTCTCTGCTACCGCACGGCAAGCGGTACCGGAGTGCCAAGTCTAGGTCCAAAAGACTTCTCAACAGCTTCTACCCCCAAGCCATAAGACTCCTGAACAGCTAATCATGGCTACCCGGACTATTTGCACTGCCCCCCACCCCATCCTTTTTACGCTGCTGCTACTCTGTTAATTATTTATGCATAGTCACTTTAACTCTACCCACATGTACATATTACCTCAACTACCTCAACTAGCCGGTGCCCTCGCACAATGACTCTGCAACGGTACCCCCCTGTATATATAGCCTCCCTACTGTCACTTTATTTTACTTCTGCTCTTTTTTCTCTCAACACTTTTTTTGTTGTTGTTTTATTTTGACTTTTTTTGTAAAAAAATTAATGCACTGTTGGTTAAGGGCTGTAAGTAAGCATTTCACTGTAATGTCTGCACCTGTTGTATTCGGCGCATGTGACCAATACAATTTGATTTGATTTGATTTGATTACAGTAATGTAAATGTTTTGCTAATTTTGTCATCCTTGCAAACACAAACTAATCATAAAACAGGGAGATGTAGCCTACACACCATCTGATGAACCGACCAGTTTTTCTCCTGTGGATTTCTATTCCTTCATTACTAATGAAATGTGATTCAGGTTGACATATATAACCTATAGACTATTTTCACACTTTGCTTTGCTGTGCCGCACTTTTTACTCTGCCTTAAAGGTATTCTCTGGAGTCTAAGACGTTCGGGGTGACAGGCCAGGGAGGGTTATAATCTGACAATTTTTTTAAAGATAAAGAAACAAGGTTTTGAAGTGTGTCCTGTATTAATGAGTAGGTGTGTCCAATCTGTTGACTGGTACTGTATATACAGCTCTGGAAAACATTAAGAGACCACTGCAAAAATATAAGTTTCTCTGGTTTTACTATTTATAGGTATGTGTTTAGGTGAAATTAACATTTTTGTTTTATTCTATAAACTACTGACAACATTTCTCCCAAATTCCAAATAAAAATATTGTCATTTAGAGCATTTATTTGCAGAAAATGACAACTGGTCAAAATAACAAAACAAATGCAGGCTTGTCAGACCTCTAATAATTTACATTTACATTTACATTTTAGTCATTTAGCAGACGCTCTTATCCAGAGCGACTTACAGGAGCAATTAGGGTTAAGTGCCTTGCTCAAGGGCACATTTACGTCATTTAGCAGACGCTCTTATCCAGAGCGACTCACAAATTGGTGCGTTCACCCTATAGCCAGTGGGATAACCACTTTACAATTTTTTTTTTGGGGGGGGGGGTAGAAGGATTACTTTATCCTATCCCAGGTATTCCTTAAAGAGGTGGGGTTTCAAATGTCTCCGGAAGGTGGTGAGTGACTCCGCTGTCCTGGCGTCGTGAGGGAGCTTGTTCCACCATTGGGGTGCCAGAGCAGCGAACAGTTTTGACTGGGCTGAGCGGGAACTATGCTTCCGCAGAGGAAGGGGAGCCAGCAGGCCAGAGGTGGATGAACGCAATGCCCTCGTTTGGGTGTAGGGACTGATCAGAGCCCGAAGGTACAGAGGTGCCGTTCCCCTCACTGCTCCATAGGCAAGCACCATGGTCTTGTAGCGGATGCGAGCTTCAACTGGAAGCCAGTGGAGTGTGCGGAGGAGGGGGGTGACGTGAGAGAACTTGTGAAGGTTGAACACCAGACGGGCTGCGGCATTCTGGATGAGTTGTAGGGGTTTAATGGCACAGGCAGGGAGGCCAGCCAACAGCGAGTTGCAGTAGTCCAGACGGGAGATGACAAGTGCCTGGATTAGGACCTGTGCCGCTTCCTGTGTAAGGCAGGGTCGTACTCTCCGAATGTTGTAGAGCATGAACCTGCAGGAGCGGGTCACCGCCTTGATGTTGGCGGGGAACGACAGGGTGTTGTCCAGGGTCACGCCTAGGCTCTTCGCACTCTGGGAGGAGGACACAGCGGAGTTGTCAACCGTGATGGCGAGATCATGGAACGGGCAGTCCTTCCCCGGGAGGAAGAGCAGCTCCGTCTTGCCAGGGTTCAGCTTGAGGTGGTGATCCGTCATCCATACTGATATGTCTGCCAGACATGCAGAGATGCGATTCGCCACCTGGTTATCAGAAGGGGGAAAGGAGAAGATTAGTTGTGTATCGTCAGCGTAGCAATGATAGGAGAGGCCATGTGAGGATATGACAGAGCCAAGTGACTTGGTGTATAGGGAGAGAAGGAGAGGGCCTAGAACTGAGCCCTGGGGGACACCAGTGGTGAGAGCACATGGTGCGGAGACAGATTCTCGCCACGCCACTTGGTAGGAGCGACCGGTCAGGTAGGACGCAATCCAAGAGTGAGCCGCGCCGGAGATGCCCAGCTCGGAGAGGGTGGAGAGGAGGATCTGATGGTTCACAGTATCAAAGGCAGCAGACAGGTCTAGAAGGACAAGAGCAGAGGAGAGAGAGTTAGCTTTAGCAGTGCGGAGAGCCTCCGTGACACAGAGAAGAGCAGTCTCAGTTGAATGACCAGTCCTGAAACCTGACTGGTTTGGATCAAGAAGGTCATTCTGAGAGAGATAGCAAGAGAGTTGGCTAAAGACGGCACGCTCAATAGTTTTGGAAAGAAAAGAAAGAAGGGATACTGGTCTGTAGTTGTTGACATCAGTGGGATCGAGTGTTGGTTTTTTGAGAAGGGGAGCAACTCTCGCTCTCTTGAAGACGGAAGGGACATGGCCAGCGGTCAAGGATGAGTTGATCAGCGAGGTGAGGTAGGGGAGAAGGTCACCGGAGATGGTCTGGAGAAGAGAGGAGGGGATGGGGTCAAGCGGGCAGGTTGTTGGGCGGCCTGCAGTCACAAGTCGCAGGATTTTATCTGGAGAGAGAGGGGAGAAAGAAGTCAAAGCATAGGGTAGGACAGTGTGAGTAGGACCAGCAGTGTCATTAGACTTAACAAACGAGGATTGAATGTCGTCAACCTTCTTTTCAAAGTGGTTGACGAAGTCATCCACAGAGAGAGAGGAGGGGGGGGGGGGGGGGGGGATTCAGCAGGGAGGAAAATGTGGCAAAGAGCTTCCTAGGGTTAGAGGCAGATGCTTGGAATTTAGAGTGGTAGAAAGTGGCCTTAGCAGCAGAAACAGATGAAGAAAATGTAGAGAGGAGGGAGTGAAAAGATGCCATGTCGGCAGGGAGTTTAGTTTTCTTCCATTTCCGCTCCACTGCCCAGAGCTCTGTTCTGTGAGCTCGCAATGAGTCATCAAGCCACGAAGCTGGAGGGGAGGACCGAGCCGGCCGGGAGGATAGGGGACACAGAGAGTCAAAGGATGCAGAAAGGGAGGAGAGGAGGGTTGAGGAGGCAGAATCAGGAGATTGGAGGGAGAAGGATTGAGCAGAGGGAAGAGATGATAGGATGGAAGAGGAGAGAGTAGTGGGAGAGAGAGAGCGAAGGTTGCGGCGGCGCATTACCATCTGTGTAGGGGCAGAGTGAGTAGTGTGGGAGGAGAGCGAGAGAGAAAAGGAAACAAAGTAGTGGTCGGAGACATGGAGGGGAGTTGCAGTGAGATTAGTAGAAGAGCAGCATCTAGTAAAGATGAGGTCAAGCGTATTGCCTGCCTTGTGAGTAGGGGGGGACGGTGAGAGGGTGAGGTCAAAAGAGGAGAGGAGTGGAAAGAAGGAGGCAGAGAGAAATGAGTCAAATGTGGACATAGGGAGGTTGAAATCCCCCAAAACTGTGAGGGGTGAGCCATCCTCAGGAAAGGAACTTATCAAGGCGTCAAGCTCATTGATGAACTCTCCAAGGGAACCTGGAGGGCGATAGATGACAAGGATATTAAGCTTAAATGGGCTAGTGACTGTGACAGCATGGAATTCAAATGAGGAGATAGACAGATGGGTTAGGGGAAAAATTGAGAATGTCCACTTGGGAGAGATGAGGATTCCTGTGCCACCACCCCTCTGACCAGATGCTCTCGGGGTATGCGAGAACACATGGTCAGACGAGGAGAGAGCAGTAGGAGTAGCAGTGTTTTCAGTGGTAATCCATGTTTCCGTCAGCGCCAGGAAGTCGAGGGACTGGAGATTAGCATAGGCTTGGATGAAGTCAGCTTTGTTGGCAGCAGAACGGCAGTTCCAGAGGCTGCCTGAGACCTGGAACTCCAGGTGTGGGGTGCGTGCAGGGACCACCAGGTTAGAGAGGCAGCAGCCACGCGGTGTGGGGCGTTTGTGTAGCCTGTGCAGAGAGGAGAGAACAGGGATAGGCAGAGGCATAGTTGACAGGCTGTAGCAAATGGCTACAATAATGCAGAGGAGATCGGAATGAAATGAACTAAACATCTGGGAGAGTAGAGAGCAGGGCCTTCCTCACCAAAAACTTCTACCTCAGAAACTATAATTGTTTCACTGAACCACCCGAACAAAAACTCTACCAACTTCCACCTTTAGAAATCAGAATTGTTGTGAACCACAGCGGTTCAATGTTTAAAGGAATAGACTCAACCCACTTTATTCATCTAGCTAACTATGACACCATAGCTAACTAGCATGCTAGCATCCAAAAACACACAGTTTAGCACCAACACTTGGTCACAACAAACCACCAATAGTGTGTTAACACACTAAGCAGATAATTCGTGTCCGTGTCTGTTGGCTAGCTAGCAATGGCCACTGTGTTGACCTTGTTTGAAGAACGGCTAGCTAGCTAGCTTCGTGCTACCCCTGGCACCGCCGAAAAACAATGCCAACCCACAGTAACTACCCACAACAGCCCACGATGCCTAGCTATGACGCCATAGCTAACTAGCATGCTAGCATCCAATAACACACAGTTTAGCACCAATACTTGGTTACAACAAACTACCAAGAGTGTGTTAACACACTAAACAGATAATTCATGTCCGTGTCTAGTTCCTTTCGTAACGCAGCAAAAATTAAACGTTGGCTAGCTAGCACATTAACATTGGAAACAACTCTCCACCGTTGCACTAAACAGATAATTACCAATAAACGTTACCAGTAGCTACCCGCTAGCTAGCTAGCATACCAAGAGTGTGTTAACACACTTAACAGATAATTCATGTCCGTGTCTAGTTCCTTTCATAACGCAGCAAAAAATTAAACGTTGGCTAGCTAGCACATTAGCTAGCACATTAACATTGGAAACCACTCTCCACCATTGCACTAAACAGATAATTACCAATAAACGTTACCAGTAGCTACCCGCTAGCTAGCTAGCCTCGTGCTTCGCCGGGCTCCGCTGTAACAATGTGAATCATCAGAAACTAAACTGAGACACTGAACATTGCAAAGAAAATAAGTTAATGTTCATTTTTAAACAACACAATACTAATGTTTTAACTAAGGAAGAGTTGAGAAATCAATATTTGGTGGAATAACCCTGATTTTCAATCACAGCTTTCATGCGTCTTGGCATGCTCTCCACCAGTCTTTCACATTGATGTTGGGTGACTTAATGCCACTCCTGGCGCAAAAATTCAAGCAGCTCGGCTTTGTTTGATGGCTTGTGACCATCCATCTTCCTCTTGATCACATTCCAGAAGTTTTCAATGGGGTTCAGGTCTGGAGATTGGGCTGGCCATGACAGGGTCTTGATCTGGTGGTCCTCCATCCACACCTTGATTGACCTGGCTGTGTGGCATGGCGCATTGTCCTGCTGGAAAAAACCAATCCTCAGAGTTAGGGAACAATGTCAGAGCAAAAGGAAGTAAGTTTTCTTCCAGGACAACCTTGTACGTGGCTGCCTCCCGAGTGGCGCAGTGGTCTAAGGCACTGCATCGCAGTGGTAGCTGTGCCACTAGAGATCCTGGTTCGAATCCAGATTGTGTCGTAGCTGGCCGGGACCGGGAAACCCATGGGGCGGTGCACAATTGGCCCAGCGTCGTCTAGGGTAGGGGAGGGAATGGCCGGCAGGGATGTAGCTCAGTTGGTAGATCATGGCGTTTGCAACGCCAGGGTTGTGGGTTCGATTCCCACGGGGGGTATGAAAAAACTAAAAAAACAATTTTAAAAATAAAATAATAATGTATGCACTAGATAAGAGCGTTTGCTAAAGGGGTTATAGGTGGAGAGGTTGTCGGGAGAGGTTGTGTTTTTCTCTAGCTGGAGGTAAGCAGGAGGTAAGCTTCTCATATGGTGTTGATTAAAGCTTAACCATGTATTAGATCGTAGGTAGGTAGTTAGCTGTAGTTAGGTATTGTATTTATTATAGGTTAGTATTGTTATTATTGTAGGTTTCCGTAGGTAATTGTAGGTTAGTATCGAAGCACGAGGCTAGCTAGCTAGCGGGTAGCTACTGGTAACGATTAGCAACGCTGGAGAGCTGTTTCCAATGTTAATGTGCTGCTAGCCAACGTTTAATTTTTTGCTGCGTTATGCGTTATGAAAGGAACTAGACACGGACATGAATTATCTGTTTAGTGTGCTAACACACTCTTGGCAGTTTGTTGTAACCAAGTATTGGTGCTAAATTGTGTGTTAATGGATGCTAGCTTGCTAGTTAGCTACGGCGTCATAGCTAGGCATCGTGGGTTGTTGTGGGTAGTTACTGTGTCTTGGCAGTGTCTTCGGCCGTGCCGGCTGTAGCACGAAGCGAGCTAACTAGCTGTTTTTCGAACAGAGTCAGAGTCAACACAGTAGCCATTGTGTGCCGGGTGTAGCACGAAGCTAGCTAGCTAGCCGTTCTTCAAACAAAGTCAACTCAGTGGCCATTGCTAGCTACCCAACACGACCAGCTAACTGTACTGTAGTAGCTAACTACAATATACTTGTCCTAGCTAGCCAACGTTTAATCATTGCTGCGTCATGAAAGGAACTTGACACAGACACGAATGATCTGTTTAGTGTGTTATCACACTATTGGTGTGTCTTGGCAGTGTCTTCGGCCGTGCCGGCTGTAGCACGAAGCGAGCTACCTAGCCGTTTTTTTCGAACAGAGTCAGAGTCAACACAATAGCCATTGTGTGCCGGGTGTAGCACGAAGCTAGCTAGCTAGCCGTTCTTCAAACAAAGTCAACACAGTGGCCATTGCTAGCTACCCAACACGACCACCTAACTGTACGGTAGTAGCTAAATACAATATACTTGTCCTAGCTAGCCAACGTCTAATCATTGCTGCGTCATGAAAGGAACTTGACACAGACACGAATGATCTGTTTAGTGTGTTATCACACTATTGGTGGTTTGTTGTGACCAAGTGTTGGTGCTAAACGGTGTGTTATTGTTATTGGATGCTAGCTTGCTAGTTAGCTATGGTGTCATAGTTAGCTAGCTGAATAAAGTGGGTTGAGTCTATTCCTTTAAACATTGAACCGCTGTGGTTCACAACAATTCTGATTTCTAAAGGTGGAAGTTGGGAGAGTTTTTGTTCGGGTGGTTCAGTGAAACAATTTTAGTTTCTGAGGTAGAAGTTTTTGGTGAGGGAGGCCCTGCTCTCTCCTCTCCCAGATGCTTAGCTCATTTCATTCCGATCTCCTCTGCATTTTTGTAGCCATTTGCTACAGCCTGTCAACTATGCCTCTGCCTATCCCTGTTCTCTCCTCTCTGCACAGGCTACACAAACGCACCACACCGCGTGGCTGCTGCCTCTCTAACCTGGTGGTCCCTGCACGCACCACCCACGTGGAGTTCCAGGTCGCAGGCAGCCTCTGGAACTGCCGTTCTGCTGCCAACAAAGCTGACTTCATCCCAGCCTATGCCAACCTCCAGTCCCTCGACTTCCTGGCGCTGACGGAAACATGGATCACCACTGAAAACACTGCTACTCCTACTGCTCTCTCCTCGTCTGACCATGTGTTCTCGCATACCCCGAGAGCATCTGGTCAGAGGGGTGGTGGTACAGGAATCCTCATCTCTCCCAAGTGGACATTCTCAATTTTTCCCCTAACCCATCTGTCTATCTCCTCATTTGAATTCCATGCTGTCACAGTCACTAGCCCATTTAAGCTTAATATCCTTGTCATCTATCGCCCTCCAGGTTCCCTTGGAGAGTTCATCAATGAGCTTGACGCCTTGATAAGTTCCTTCCCTGAGGATGGCTCACCCCTCACAGTTTTGGGGGATTTCAACCTCCCTATGTCCACATTTGACTCATTTCTCTCTGCCTCCTTCTTTCCACTCCTCTCCTCTTTTGACCTCACCCTCTCACCGTCCCCCCCTACTCACAAGGCAGGCAATACGCTTGACCTCATCTTCACTAGATGCTGCTCCTCTACTAATCTCACTGCAACTCCCCTCCATGTCTCCGACCACTACTTTGTTTCCTTTTCTCTCTCGCTCTCCTCCCACACTACTCACTCTGCCCCTACACAGATGGTAATGCGCCGCCGCAACCTTCGCTCTCTCTCTCCCACTACTCTCTCCTCTTCCATCCTATCATCTCTTCCCTCTGCTCAATCCTTCTCCCTCCAATCTCCTGATTCTGCCTCCTCAACCCTCCTCTCCTCCCTTTCTGCATCCTTTGACTCTCTGTGTCCCCTATCCTCCCGGCCGGCTCGGTCCTCCCCTCCAGCTCCGTGGCTTGATGACTCATTGCGAGCTCACAGAACAGAGCTCCGGGCAGCGGAGCGGAAATGGAAGAAAAACTAAACTCCATGCCGACCTGGCATCTTTTCACTCCCTCCTCTCTACATTTTCTTCATCTGTTTCTGCTGCTAAGGCCACCTTCTACCACTCTAAATTCCAAGCATCTGCCTCTAACCCTAGGAAGCTCTTTGCCACATTTTCCTCCCTCCTGAATCCTCCCCCCCCCCCCCCCCCCCCCCCTCCTCTCTCTCTGTGGATGACTTCGTCAACCACTTTAAAAAGAAGGTTGACAACATCCGATCCTCGTTTGTTAAGTCTAATGACACTGCTGGTCCTACTCACACTGCCCTACCCTATGCTTTGACTTCTTTCTCCCCTCTCTCTCCAGATAAAATCCTGCGACTTGTGACTGCAGGCCGCCCAACAACCTGCCCGCTTGACCCCATCCCCTCCTCCCTTCTCCAGACCATCTCCGGTGACCTTCTCCCCTACCTCACCTCGCTGATCAACTCATCCTTGACTGCTGGCCATGTCCCTTCCGTCTTCAAGAGAGCGAGAGTTGCACCCCTTCTCAAAAAACCAACACTCGATCCCACTGATGTCAACAACTACAGACCAGTATCCCTTCTTTCTTTTCTTTCCAAAACTATTGAGCGTGCCGTCTTTAGCCAACTCTCTTGCTATCTCTCTCAGAATGACCTTCTTGATCCAAACCAATCAGGTTTCAGGACTGGTCATTCAACTGAGACTGCTCTTCTCTGTGTCACGGAGACTCTCCGCACTGCTAAAGCTAACTCTCTCTCCTCTGCTCTTGTCCTTCTAGACCTGTCTGCTGCCTTTGATACTGCGAACCATCAGATCCTCCTCTCCACCCTCTCCGAGCTGGGCATCTCCGGCGCGGCTCACTCCTGGATTGCGTCCTACCTGACCGGTCGCTCCTACCAAGTGGCGTGGCGAGAAGCTGTCTCCGCACCACGTGCTCTCACCACTGGTGTCCCCCAGGGCTCAGTTCTAGGCCCTCTCCTATTCTCCCTATACACCAAGTCACTTGGCTCTGTCATATCCTCACATGGCCTCTCCTATCATTGCTACGCTGACGATACACAACTAATCTTCTCCTTTCCCCCTTCTGATAACCAGGTGGCGAATCGCATCTCTGCATGTCTGGCAGACATATCAGTATGGATGACGGATCACCACCTCAAGCTGAACCCTGGCAAGACGGAGCTGCTCTTCCTCCCGGGGAAGGACTGCCCGTTCCATGATCTCGCCATCACGGTTGACAACTCCGTTGTGTCCTCCTCCCAGAGTGCGAAGAGCCTAGGCGTGACCCTGGACAACACCCTGTCGTTCTCCGCCAACATCAAGGCGGTGACCCGATCCTGCAGGTTCATGCTCTACAACATTCGGAGAGTACGACCCTGCCTTACACAGGAAGCGGCACAGGTCCTAATCCAGGCACTTGTCATCTCCCGTCTGGATTACTGCAACTCGCTGTTGGCTGGCCTCCCTGCCTGTGCCATTAAACACCTACAACTCATCCAGAATGCCGCAGCCCGTCTGGTGTTCAACCTTCCCAAGTTCTCTCACGTCACCCCCCCTCCTCCGCACACTCCACTGGCTTCCAGTTGAAGCTCGCATCCGTTACAAGACCATGGTGCTTGCCTATGGAGCAGTGAGGGGAACGGCACCTCCGTACCTCCGGGCTCTGATCAGTCCCTACACCCAAACGAGGGCATTGCGTTCATCCACCTCTGGCCTGCTGGCTCCCCTTCCTCTGCGGAAGCATAGTTCCCGCTCAGCCCAGTCAAAACTGTTCGCTGCTCTGGCACCCCAATGGTGGAACAAGCTCCCTCACGACGCCAGGACAGCGGAGTCACTCACCACCTTCCGGAGACATTTGAAACCCCACCTCTTTAAGGAATACCTGGGATAGGATAAAGTAATCCTTCTAACCCACCCCCCCCCCCCCCCCCCAATTGTAAAGTGGTTATCCCCACTGGCTATAGGGTGAACGCACCAATTTGTGAGTCGCTCTGGCTAAGAGCGTCTGCTAAATGACGTTAATGTGCCCTTGAGCAAGGCACTTAACCCTAATTGCTCCTGTAAGTCGCTCTGGATAAGAGCGTCTGCTAAATGACTAAAATGTAAATGTAAATGTATGTATACCAGTCCAGGGTTGTATCGTCACAACGCATGGGTCAATACATGACGTCCAGTCCAGATGTATACCAGTCCAGGGTTGTATCGTCACACACGCATGAGTCAATACATGTACTCCAGTCAGATGTATACCAGTCCAGGGTTGTATCATCACAACGCATGAGTCAATACATGACCCCAGTAAAGATGTATACCAGTCCAGGGTTGTATCATCCCAACGCATTAGTCATACATGCTCCGTCAGAATGTATACCAGTCCAGGGTTGAATCATCAAACGCATGAGTCAATACATGACTCCAGTCCAGATCTATAACCAGTCCCAGGGTTGTATCCCACCACACCAGAGTCAATACATGACTCCAAGTCAGATTGTATCCAGTCCAGGGTTGTATCATCAGCACCTCATGAGTCATACATGACTCCGTCAGATTTTTATACCGTCCCAGGTTGTATATCACAACGCATGAGTCAATACATACTCCAGTCAGACTATACCATCCAGTCCGGGTTGTATCCATCACCACACATGAGTCAATACATAACCTTGGCTAAAGAAAATGTGGATAGATTTCTTGTTGGGTTTGTTATTTGTTGAAATAATCATGACAACAAATACACTATATATACAAAAATATGTGGACACTCCTTCAAATTAGTGTCTTAGGAGCAACAACTGCTCAGCCGCGAAGTGGTAGGCCACACAAGCTCACAGAGCAGGACCGGCGAGTGCTGAAGCGCGTAGCGCATAAAATCGTCTGTCCTTGATTGCAACACTCACTACTGAGTTCCAAACTGCCTCTGGAACCAACGTCAGCACAAGTGGGTTTCCATGGCCGAGCAGCCGCACACAAGCCTAAGATCACCATGTGCAATGCCAAGGGTCGGCTGGAGTGGTGTAAAGCTTGCCGCCATTGGACTCTGGAGCAGTGGAAACGCGTTCTCTGGAGTGATGAATCACGCTACACCATCTGGCAGTCCGATGGACAAATCTGGGTTTGGCGGATGCCAGGAGAACGCTACCTGCCTGAATGCATAGTGCCAACTGTAATGTTTGGTGGAGGAGGAATAATGGTCTGGGGCTGTTTTTCATGGTTTGGGCTAGGCCCCTTAGTTCTAGTGAAGGGAAATGTTAACACTATAGCATATAATTCATATAATTGTGGTCCTCTGTAGCTCAATTGGTAGAGCATGGCGCTTGTAACGCCAGGGTAGTGGGTTCGATCCCCGGGACCACCCATACGTAAAAATGTATGCGCACATGACTGTAAGTCGCTTTGGATAAAAGTGTCTACTAAATGGCATATTAATTAATAGTAATTAATTAATAAACATTAATTAATACAATGACATTCTAGATGATTCTGTGCTTCCAACTTTGTGGCAACAGTTTGGGGAAGGCCCTTTCCTGTTTCAGCATGACAATGCCCCCCGTGCACAAAGCGAGGGCCATACAGAAAGGGTTTGTCGAGATCAGTGTGGAAGAACTTGACTGGCCTGCACAGAGCCCTGACATCAACCCCATCGAACACCTTTGGGATGAATTGGAACGCCGACTGCGAGCCAGGCCTCATCGCCCAACATCTGTGTCCGACCTCACTAATGCTCTTGTGGCTGAATGGAAGCAAGTCCCCGCAGCAATGTTCCAACATCTAGTGGAAAGCCTTCCCAGAAGAATGGAGGCTGTTATAACAGCAAAAGGGAGGACCAACTCCATATTAATGCCCATGATT